>LNAC01001586.1:1065-74780 GCA_002007465.1 Ailurus styani
ATTTTGGTAGGAGGTGTTTGAGGGGATGAATAGCTGAATATAGTAATCACGATCTAGTCAGTGTACACCTTGGAAAGTTTCAGAGTAATTGGAAATCACCAGCAAACAGAATGAAAAGAGAAAAACAAAGAAAAAAAAGCCAAAATGAGACCTAGTAGTAAGATTTATAAGGCCCATAAACCAAAAACGAAGAAACAAAATGACTGACAGAAGTAAGAGACAAGAAATAGAAAAGAAAAAAAACTCAGCCAAAATGAATCCCAAGAATAAGATTTGTATGGTCCAAAAACAAAAACAAATACACAGAAACACTGATAGAAGAATAAGATGGGTAGGTGATTATAAACCCTTGATGTGGGGGAGGAAGGTTATTTCAGTACTTCTTGGGTATATCTTGTTTCTTTTGTAAAAGTCTCAATTTTCCAGAGATACAGGGAAATTAAAACTGGCTTATATATAGTGGAAGTGTTGAATAGGGAAAAAAGATTACCTTGACGCCTATATCTATCTACATCTATATCTATAGATACAGATATAGATATACATATATATATGTATATAAAAGAAAGAAGAAAAGAAAAAGAAACCCAGGTATATGTATGAAAAAAGTTAAAGTTAAAATGTTATTATTAGGGCACCTGGATGGCTCAGTGGGTTAAGCCTCTGCCCCTGGCTCAGGTCATGATCTCAGTGTCCTGGGATAGAGTCCTGGATTGGTCTCTCTGCTCAGTAGGGAGCTTGCTTCCCCCATCTCTCTCTGCCTGATTCTCTTGCTACTTGTAATCTCTCTGTCTCTATCTCTGTCAAATAAATAAATAAAGTATTTTATTTTATTTTTTTAAAGAATTTATTTATTTATTTGACAGAGAGAGATTACAAGTAGGCAGAGAGAGGAGGAAGCAGGCTCCCCTCTGAGCAGGGAGCCCAATGTGGGCCTAGATCCCAGGACCCTGAGATCATGACCTGAGCCGAAGGCAGAGGCTTTAACCTACTGAGCCACCCAGGTGCCCAATAAATAAAATATTTTATTTTTTTTTAAAGATTTTATTTATTTATTTGACAGAGAGATCAGATCACAAGTAGGCAGAGAGACAGGCAGAGAGAGAGGAGGAAGCAGGCTCCCTGCCGAGCAAGGAGCCCGACGCGGGCCTCGATCCCAGGACCCTGAGATCATGACCTGAGCCGAAGGCAGAGGCTTTAACCCTCTGAGCCACCCAGGCGCCCAATAAAATATTTTAGAAAGTTATTATGAAGTATGGTGTATTAAATATCTAGTTGTAATGGTAAGTAGGTTAAAAAAATAAAAGACAAGGAATCATAAGAGCAAATTAAAAGAAAATTGTACCTGTGAAATATACAGCTTTTGGGGCAATACCGGGGGCTTAATTTATTGTTTTCCCCTGATGTTGGAGTTTTACAGTTTTATGAGGACCCTGTGGTTATTGTCCTCTTGTTCTTTTGGCTTGTCTTCTGGGGGAGGGGCCTGCTGTGTTGTTTTTCACTCAGTCTTGGTTGGGCTGAGTCGCCCTGCCGCCATCAAGGGGCTGGGCTCTGTGAAACCCGGTTTTTCAGGTTTTTGTTCTTTGGAGGTTTTTGTTCTTGGGTTGCTTTTTGAGGATTTTCTGAGGGCTAGTTGAAAAAATAACTCTTCCCCCAGTCCTTTGCCTGAGAGAGAAGCCTCAGTCTGCTCCTCCCTGGATGGTCCAGAGCACACAGACTCCCCCTCTGCAATCTTTGCTGAACTCTGCAACCATCAACAGGCAGTGCACACTCCCGGTCACCATCTCAGTTGTCACCCGAGGCCCCCGCTTGACTCTGTACCCCTGTGCCACCAAGACCAGGTCCTGGTGGCTGTCAGGACTGCTGTCTGGGGTCCATGCCCATGACTGGGCTAAGGAGCAGGTCGCAGATGGCTGCGGATTCAGAGACTGCCAGCTGGCGCCCACACCAGGATCTCTCCTGTATGGGCAGGGGTGTGCTCAGCACAGGTGGTGGAAAGCTGCAGGCACAGGGACCACAGACTGGGGTCCCCGCCAGGCTTTCAAGCATGGGTGGTCACCAGCTGTGTCCGTCCTGGAACAGTGTGCTTAGGACGGTGCCTGTGACTGGCCAATTCCACCAGTTGCCCCTTAAGACATTTTCTCTATTTTGAGTACTTTTAACCAGACTCCAAGTTCATGCTGGTCCCCAAGCACAGGGCACTTTTGTATTAGGGTATTACTTTCCAGTCTGTCACTTCTTGAAGCTCCCTCCCCCTTCTGTTTATCCTCCCATATAAGTGGAGCACTCCCACTCCACTTTACCTCTCTATTCATGATCTCCTGCCCCCATAGAGATCCAGAAGTGTATAATCTTAATTCTCAGGCTGATTTTATGGGTGCTCAGAGTATTCTGGTAGGTATTATCTCACTTCAGGGGACCCATTGAAACAGGGACTCCCACTTCTCTGCCATCTTGCCCCCAGCTCCCTCCATGCTATTCCTTATGTTCCACATATGAGTGAAACCACATGATAATTGTCTTTTTCTGCTTTACTTACTTCACTTACCATAATCCTCTCTAGTTCCATCCATGTCAATGCAAATGGTGGGTTTTCATCCTTTCTGATGGCTGAATAATATTCTATTGTAGATATGGACTATATCTTTTTTTATCTATTCATCTGTTGAAGGGCATTTCAGCTCCTTCCACAGATTGGCTGCTGTGGACAATGCTATGAACATTGGGGTGCATGTGCCCCTTCTTTTCACTATATCTGTTTCTTTGGGGTAAAAGATTAGAGCAGAGAAAAATGAAATTAAAACCAGAAAAATAGTAGAACGGATTAACAAAACTAGGAGCTGGTCCTTTGAAAGAATTAGTAGGATCAATAAACCACTGGCCAAACTTATCCAGAAGAAAAGAAAAAGGACCCAAATTAATAAAATCATGAATGAAAGGGGAGAGATCACAACTAATACCAAGGTAATGGAAACAACTATTAGAAATTATTACCAACAATTATATGCCCACAAATTAAACAACCTGGAAGAAACAGACGCCTTCCTGGAAACTTACAAACTACCAAGACTGAAACAGGAAGAAATAGAGAATCTGAATAGACCAATAACCAGTAACAAAATTGAAACAGTAATCAAAAACCTCCAAAAAATGAAAGTCCAGGGCCAGGTGGCTTCCCAGGGGAATGATACCAAACATTTAAAGAAATAATACCTATTCTACTGAAGCTGTTTCAAAAAATAGAAACAGAAGGGAAACTTCCAAACTTCTTCTATGAGACCAACATTACCCTGATCCCAAAACCAGGCAAAGACCCCATCAAAAGGAGAATTACAGACCAATATCCCTGATGAACATGGATTCCAAAATATTCAACAAAATCCTGCTAATAGGACCAAACAATATATTAGAAGGATTATTCACCATGACCAATTGGGATTTGATCCTCAGGATCCAAGTGTGGTTCAACATTTGCAAATCAATCAGTGTGATAGATCACATTAACAAAAGAAAAGACAAGAATCATTTGATCATCTCAATTGATGCAGAAAAAGTATTTGACAAAATGCAGCATCCTTTCTTGATAAAAACCCTCCACCATGTAGAGATAGAGGGAATGTACTTCAATGTCATAAAAATCATATATGAAATGCCCACAGCAAATGCCATTCTCAATGGGGAAAAACAGAGCTTTTCCCGTACATCAGGAAAACACCAAGTATGCCCATTCTCACCACTGCTGTTCATCATAGTACTAGAGGTCCTAACCTTAGCAATGAGACAAGAAAAAGAAATAAAAGGCATCAAATTGTCAAAGAAGTCAAACTTTCACTCTTCCCAGATGACATGATAATTTATATGGAAAACCCAAAAGACTCCACCCCCAAATTATTAGAACTTATACAGCAGTTCATCAATGTGGCAGGATACAAAATCAATGCACAGAAATCAGTTGCATTTCCACGCACTAACAATGAGACAAAGAAAGAGAAATTAAGGAGTCAATCCCATTTTCAATACCATATCAATCCAACAAATACCATAAGATACCTAGGAATAAACCTAACCAAAGAAGTAAAGGGTCTATACTCTAAAAACTACAGAACACTTATGAAAGAAATTGAGGAAGACACAAAGAAATGGAAAAATATTCCATGCTCATGGATTGGGAGAATAAATATTGTTAAAATGTCCATGCTACCCAGAGAAATCTACACATTCAATTCAATCCTTATCAAAATACCATCGACAGTTTCACACAAATTTCCTAAAATTTGTATGGAACCAGGAAAGACCCCAAATAGCCAGAGGAATGTTGAAAAAGAAAACCAAAACTGGAGGCCTCACAATTCCAGACTTCAAGCTATATTACAAATCTATAATCATCAAGAAGACAATATAGTACTGGAACAAAAACAGACACATTGATCAATGGACCAGAATAGAAAACCCAGAAATGGACTCAACTGTATGGTCAACTAATCTTCGACAAAGCAGGAAAAAATGTCCAACGGAAAAAGGATAGTCTCGTCAACAAATGGGTGTGGGGAAAACTGGACAGCCACATGTAGAAAAAATGAAACTGGACCTCTTTCTTACACCATACACAAAGATAAACTCAAAGTGGATGAAAGACCTCAATGTGAGGCAGGAATATGTCAAAATCCTAGAGAATACTGGTAGCAACCTCTTCAAACTCGGCTACAGAAACTTCTTTTTTTTTCTTTACTTTTTATTCTTTGCCCCCGGGGTACAGGTCTGTGAATCATCAGGCTTACATCTTTCACAGCACTCACCAAAGCACAACCCCCCCAATGTCCATAACCCATCCACCCTATCCCTACCCTCCCACCCCCCAGTAACCCTCAGTTTGTTTTGTGAGATTAGGAGTCTCTTATGCTTGGTGTCCTTCCACATCCCATCTTGTTTCATTATTTTTCCCTCCCTACCCCCCATGACCCCCCACCTCAAGTTCCTCATATCAGAGAGATCATATGATAATTGTCTTTCTCTGATTGACTTATTTCACTCAGCATAATGCCCTCTAGTTCCATCCACATCATTGCAAATGTCAAGATTTCATTTCTTTTGATAGCTGCATAGTATTCCATCGTATGTATATACCACCTCTTCTTTATCCATTCATCTGTTGATGGACATCTAGGTTCTTTCCATAGTTTGGCTATTGTGGACATTGCTGCTATAAACATTCGGGTGCACGTGCCCCTGAGGATCACTACCTTTGTGTCTTTAGGATAAATACCCAGTAGTGCGATTGCTGGGTCGTAGGGTAGCTCCATTTTCAACTTTTTGAGGAATCTCCATACTGTTTTCCAGAGTGGCTGCACCAGTTTGCATTCCCACCAACAGTGTAGGAGGGTTGCCCTTTCTCCACAACCTCTCCAACATCTGTCGTTTCCTGACTTGCTGATTTTACCCATTCTGACAGGTGTGAGGTGGTATCTCACTGTGGTTTTGATTTGTATTTCTTTGATACCGAGTGATGTTGAACACTTTCTCATGTGTCTGTTGGCCATTTGGATGTGTTCTTTGGAGAAATGTCTGTTCATGTCTTCTGCCCATTTCTTGACTGGGTTATTTGTTTTATGGGTGTTGAGTTTGAGAAGCTCTTTATAGATTTTGGATACTAGCCCTTTATCTGATATGTCATTTGCAAATATCTTCTCCCATTCTGTCAGTTGTCTTTTGGTTTTGTTGACTGTTTCCTTTGCTGTGCAAAAGCTTTTAATCTTGATGAAGTCCCAATAGTTCATTTTTGCCCTTGCTTCCCTTGCCTTTGGTGAGGTTCCTAGGAAGAAGTTGCTGCGGTTGAGGTCGAAGAGGTTGCTGCCTGTGTTCTCCTCGAGGATTTTGATGGATTCCTTTCTCACATTGAGGTCTTTTATCCATTTTGAGTCTATTTTTGTGTGTGGTGTCAGGAAATGATCCAGTTTCATTTTTCTGCATGTGGCTGACCAGTTTTCCCAACACCATTTGTTGAAGAGACTGTCTTTTTCCCACTGGACATTCTTTCCTGCTTTGTCGAAGATTAGTTGACCATAGAGTTGAGGGTCCATTTCTGGGCTCTCTATTCTGTTCCACTGATCTATGTGTCTGTTTTGGCTACAGAAACTTCTTGCTAGACACATCTTCAAAGGCAAGGGAAACAAAAGCAAAAATTAACTATCAGGATTTCATCAAGATAAAAAGCTTCTGCACAACAAAGGAAAGAGTCAACAGAACTAAAAGACAACCTATGGAATGGGAGAAGGTATTTCAAATGACATATCAGATAAAGGGCTGGTATTCAAGTTCTATAAAGAACTTCTCAAACGCAACACCCAGAAAAAAAATAATCCATTCAAGAAATGAGCAGAATACATGAACAGATATTTCTCCAATGAAAATATACAAATGGATAACAGCACATGAAAAAATGCTCCACATCATTTGACATCAGGGAAATACAAATCAAAACCAGAATGAGATACCATCTCCCATCAGTCAGAATGGTTAAAATTAACAAGTCAGGAAACAATAAATATTGGTGAGGATGTGGAGAAAGGGGAGCTCTTTAACTGTTGGTGAGAATGCAAGTTGGTGCATCCACACTAGGAAACAGTATGGAGATTCCTCAAGAAGGGGAGATACCCTACAATTCAGCAATTGCACTACTAGGTATTTACCCCAAAGATACAAATGTAGTGATCTGAAGAGCACCTGCACTCCAATGTGTATAGCAGCAATGTCCACAATAGCCAAACTATGGAAAGAACCAGGATGTCCATCGAGAGATGAATGGATAAAGAAGATGTGTGTGTGTGTATGTGTGTGTACACACGTATATACACATGCACACACACACACAGAATAGAATATTACTCAGTCATCAGAAGGATTTATACCCACCATTTACATTGACATGGATGGAACTGGAAGGTATTATGCTGAGCGAAATAAGTCAATCACAGAAAGACAATTATCATAAGAGTTCACTCATATGTGGAATATAAGAAACAGCACAGAGTATCGTCGTGAAGGGAGGGAAAACTGAATGGGAATCATCGGAGAGGGAGAAAAACCATGACAGACTCTTAACCAAAGGAAACAAACTGAGGGTTATTGGAAGGGAGGTGGGTGGGGGGTTGGGGTAATACGGTAATGGGCCTTCAGGAGGGCACGTGACATGATGAGCACTGGGTGTTATACACACTGATCAATTATTGAACTCCATATCTGAAACAAATGATGTACTATATGTTAGCTAATTGAATTTGAACTTTAAAATACTAGCAAATTGAATCCACAGTACATTAAAAGAATCATTCATCATAATCAAGTGGGATTTATTCCTGTTTCAATATTCACAGATCATTCAACATGATAGACCACATTAATAAAAGAAAGAAGGGTTTGTGCTTTGGTAAATGCTGTGAAAGATGTAAGCCAGATGATTCACAGACCCCCTGGGGTAAAGAATAAAAAAAATAAATTAAAAAAAATTTTTTTAAAAAAAGAATCAAATCTGCTGGCATCCTGACCTTGAATATCCCAATCTCTAGAACTGTGAGAAATAAATGTCTGTTGTTTAAGCTAAAAAAAAAGATAAAAACCATTGATTCTCTCCATAGATACAGAAAAACCATTTGACAAATATAGCATCCATTCTTGATAAAAACCCTCTACAAAGTAGCAACTGATGAAACATACCTCAACATCATAAAGCCCATATACAAAAGACCCACAGCTAATATCATCCTCATTGGGGAAAAGTGAGAGCTTTCCCCTCTATAGTCAGGGACAAGACAAGGATGTCTATTCTCACCGTTGTTATTTAACATAGTACTGGAAGTCCTAGCCTCAGCAATCAGAAAACACAAAGAAATAAAAGGCATCCAAATCAACAAGGAAGAAGTCAAACTTTCACCATTCACAGACAACATGATACACTATGTAGAAAACCCAAGAGACTCCACCAAAAATTCCTAGAACTGATACCTGAATTCAGCAAAGTCACAGGATACAAAATCAATGTACAGAAATCTGTCACATCTCTTAAGTCAATCAGAGAAAGACAATTGTCATATGATCTCTCTCTGATATGAGGAACTTGAGGGGCAGGGTGGGGGGTCATGGGGGGTAGGGAGGGAAAAAATGAAACAAGATGGGATCAGGAAGGAGACAAACTATAAGAGACTCTTAATCTCACAAAACAAACTGAGGGTTACTGGGGGGTGAGATGGTAGGGACAGGGTGGTTGAGTTATGGACATTGGGGAGGGTTTGTGCCATGGTGAGTGCTGTGAAAGGTGTAAGCCTGAGATTCACAGACCTGTACCCCTGGGGCACATAAAAAAAAAGAAATCTGTCACATTTCTATACACCAATAATGAAGCAGCAGAAAAAGTAATCAAGGAATCAATCCCATTTCAACTACACCAAAAATCATAAGATACCTAGGGGTAAACCTAATGGGAGAGGTTAAATAATTGTACTCTGAAAACTACAGAACACTTATGAAAAAGTGTTATTGAAAAGGACACAAAGAAATGGAAAACAATTCCATGCTCATGGATTGGAAGAGAAAATATTGTTAAAATGTCTATGCTACCCAAAGCAATCTACACATTTAATGCAATCCCTATCAAAATACTACCAGTATTTTCACAGAGCTAGAACAAACAACCCTAAAATTTGTATGGAACCACCAAAGACCCCAAATAGCCAAAGCAGTCCTGAGAAAGAAAACAAAGTTGGAGGCACCACAATCCAGGTTTCAAGCTATATTGTAAAGTTGTAATCATCAAGGCTGTATGGTACTGGCACAAAACAGACACATAGATCAATAAAACAGTATAGAAAACCCAGATATTAACCCTCAGCTATATGGTCAACTAATCTTCAACAAACAAGAAAGAACATCCAATGGAAAAAAGACATTCTCTTCAACAAATGATGGGAAAACTGGACAGCCACATGCAGAAGAATGAAAATGGACTACATTTTCACACCCTACACAAAAAATAAATTCAAAATTGATGAAAGATCTCAATGTGAGATAGGAAACCATCAAAATCATAGAAGAAACAAAAGCAGCAACCTCTTTGACATTAGCTGCAACAAATTCTTGCAAGACACAACTTCAAAGGCAAGGAAAACAAAAGCAAAAATGAACTGTTGGGGCACCTGGGTGGCTCAGTGGATTCAAGCCTCTGCCTTTGACTCAGGTCATGATCTCAGGGTCCTGGGATCGAGGCCCGCATCGGGCTCTCTGCTCAGTGGGGAGCCTGCTTCCCTCTCTCTCTCTATCTGCCTCTCTGCCTACTTGTGATCTCTCTCTCTCTCTCTCTCTCTCTCTCTCTCTCTCTCTGTCAAATAAATAAATAAAATCTTTTAAAAAAATGAACTGTTGGGAATTCATCAAAATAAATAGCTTCTGCACAGTGAAGGAAAAGGCAACCTGTGGAATGGGAGAAGATATTTGCAAGTGATATCGCTGACAAAAGGTTTGTATCAAAATCTGAAAAGAATTTATCAAACTCAACACCCAAAAAACAAATAATTCAGTTAAGAAATGGGCAGAAGACCTAACTAGACATTTTCCCAAGGGGGACATGTAGATGGCTAACAGACATACGAAAAAATACTCAATATCATTCATCATCAGGGAAATACAAGATCAAAACCATGATGAGATACCAGCTCACACCTGCCAAAATGTCTATAATTAACAACACAGGAAGCAACAGGTGTTGGCAAGGATGTGGAGAAAGGGGAAACCTTTTATACTGTTGTTGGGAGTGAAAACTGGTGAGGCTACTCTGATAAACAGTATGGAGATTCTTCAAAAATTTAAAAATAGAGCTACTCTATGATCCAGCAATTGCACTACTAGGTATTTACCCATAGGATATGAAAATACTGATTCAAAGGGATACTTGCACCCTGATGTTTATGGGAGCATTATAAGCAATAGCTAAATTATGCAAAGATCCCAATGTCCATCAACTGATGAATGGATAAAGAAGATGTTATGTGTGTGAGAGAGAGAGAAAGAGAGAGAGAATATTATGTTAAGCAAAATAAGTCAATCAGAGAAAGACAAACACCATATGATTTCATTCATATGTGGAATTTAAGAAACAAAACAGATGATCATGATGGTGGGGGGAGATGGGGAGTGAAAGAGAGGCAAACCAGAAAATAGACTCTTAACTATAGAGTACAAACTGATGGTTACTGGAGTGGAGGATGGTGGGGAGGTTGGGTGAAATAGGTAATGGGGATTAAGGAGGGCACTTGTGATGAGCAGTGATAAAGTGATATAAGCAGTGACATAAGTGATGAATTACTAAATTCTACACTTAAAACTATTATCACACTGTAGATTAACTAACTGGAATTTAAATTAAAAACTTGAAGAAAAAACCCACAATACTAATGAAATACTTTAGGGCTGCCTGGGTGTCTCAGTTGTTAAGCATCTACCTTCGGCTCGGGTCATGATCTCAGGGTCCTGGGATTGAGCCTCGCATCTGGCTCCCTGCTCAGTGGGAAGACTGCTTCTCCCTCTCCCACTCCTCCTGCCTGTGTTCCCTCTCTTGCTGTCTCTCTCTCTCTGTCAAATAAATAAATAAATCTAAAATAATAATAATAATGGAATACTTCATTTCTCTCAGTTCAAGTGTTAAGCATTGAGAAGAACAGAATGACACAATTACCAAGATATAAGAACTTTTTGATCATATGTATATTTTTTTCACCTGACTCTTTTTTATTTTTTAAAATGTGGCTACTATAATATTCAAAATTACATATCCAACTCACATTTGTGGTTCATGTTATGTTGCTATTAAACAGCATTGGCCAAAAAAACAAAACAAAACAAAACAAAACAAAAAATACAGCATTGGCTCATATGCTTGTTTAAAATGTTTCCTGGGTCTCATTTTCTGGTATTCTGCTTTGGTAGTTGCAGGTTAAGGCCCAGAAATCTGGTATTTTTTAGCTCTCCAAATATATATATATATCACAAATATATTAATCCAACAATAAAAGTACACTTCCTACACATAGAATGCTCAATATTAGACAACAAAAAAGTCAATACGTATTTAAAAATAGAAATAATAGAAATAGTGTTCTTTTTCTTATTATTATGTTATGTGAGTCACCATACTGTACGTGGTTAGTTTTTGACATAGTGTTCCAAGATTCCAAGATAACACCCAGTGCTCCATGCAATACATGCCCTCCTTAATACCCATCAGAAGGCAAACCCATCCCCTCACCCCATCCGCCTCTAAAACCCTCAGTTTGTTTCTCAGAGTCCACAGTCTCTCATGGTTCATTTCCACCTCTGATTTCACCCTTTTCATTTTTCCCTTCCTTCTCCTAAGAAATAGTTTTCTTATAGGCACATGCAGTATCAGTGAATATTGCCAAATCTCTGTTGTTATTGTTTTGTTGGAAATTAATAACAGACACACACTATTAAACAACTCTTGGATAAAAGGAGGTGAATACAAAATGAAATTGCAGAACTTTTTGAAAATGATAATTAAACTAGATGTATAAGGATCTGTATTAATATATGAATGCTCCCAGGAAAATTCACACCTTTAACTACAAGTATATAAGAATTAAATGAATTAAAAGTGGAAATCGAAAATCTAGAAAAATATCAATGAGGAAAAGATATGTAAAAAAGAATATTAAAAGGTATGAGCAGAAATTAATGACTAATAGAGAAACAGTACAGTAAGTTAGTGTAAGTAAATAAACAATTTTGTCTTTTTTTGAAAACACAAAGTAGGAAACCATTGATCAATCTAATTTTTTTCTTTTTTTTAATTTTATTTTTTTTTTAATTTTATTTTTATTATTTGCCCAAGGGGTACAGGTCTGTGAATCATCAGGCTTACATCTTACACAGCATTCACCAAAGCACAAACCCTCCCCAATGTCCATAACCCATCCACCCTATCCCTACCCTCCCACCCCCCAGTAACCCTCAGTTTGTTTTGTGAGATTAGGAGGCTCTTATGGTTGGTCTCCTTCCCCATGCCATCTTGTTTAATTGTTTTTCCCTCCCTACTCCCCACGACCCCCCGCCCTGACCCTCAAGTTCCTCATATCGAAAGGTAAAAGAAAGGTTGTGAGACTTTGGAAAACAGTGTGGCAATTCCTCAAAAAATTAAAAATAGTGCAACTCTATGACCCTGCAATTGCACTACTGTGTATTTACCCCAAAGATACCGAAGGACCATTTGTACCCCAATGTTCATAGCAGCAATGTCCACAATTGCTGAACTGTGGAAAGAGCTGAGATGCCCTTCAACAGATGAATGGGTAAAGAAGATGTGGCCTATAGACACAATGGAATATTACTCAGCCATCAGAAAGGATGAATACCCAACTTTTGTATCAACATGGACGGGTCTGGAGGAGATTATGCTGAGTGAAATAAATCAAGCAGAGAAAGTCAATTATCATATGGTTTCAATTCCTTGTGGAACATACGGAATAAAATGAAGGACAGTAGGGGAAGGAAAGAAAAAGTGAATTGGGGTAAATCGGAAGGGGAGATGAACCATGAGAGACTGTGGACTCTGAGAAACAAACTGAGGGTTATGGAGGGGTGAAGGGAGGGGGGATGGGTGAGCCTGGTGGTGGGTATTAAGCCTCCTTATTGCCACATATTGCATGGAGTACTGGGTGTGGTACATAAATAATGACTCTTGGATCACTGAAAAAATTAAAATAAAATAAAATAAAAAAGAAAAGTTGTGAGAAAGCACAGATGCACAAAATAAGAAATAACAGTGGCAGAAGATATAAACAGATACCTAATAGAAGACATTCAAATGATCCTTAAATATATAAGATGCTAAAGCTTGTTTATAACAATAGAAACACAAATTAAAACTGTATCAAGATATCATTTCTCACCATCAGTTTGGCAAACGTCTAAAAGTTTGAGAACAGCCTTTATTGAAAGGCTGTGGAGAAGAGGCAGTCACACACTTCTTGGTGGGAATGCAAAATGATACAGCCTCAGTGGAGGGAACTTGGTTAAATCATCATTATTGCATCTGCCTGTTTTTTTCTTGTTTTTTTTGCCCTGTGCTGAAGTAGATCCTGGCAGATAGTAGCATTCAATAATTATTCTTTGAAAAAATAGAATAACTTGGTCTCCCCTTTCACATACACGAGGTCATAAAATCTCTAAACAGCCCTGTGACTATGGAAAGGCAAATATAAATATAACCAAGCTCATATCAACTAAGAAAACGATTTTAGTGTTACCAAAGTCTTGTAATTAGAAAATGGCAGAGATAAAACTAAACCCAGACTTTTTGGATAGAAACTTAGTGACTGATCACCTCACAGAAGCAAAGGGCACAAAATGTGTGAGAATTTACTTATCAGGATTGGGAAGAAGTCACAGGCAGTGGCCCCTCCAATCCCACTTCTGGCCCCAACAGAACATTCTGGCCATGAAAGCAGGGAGCCCACTGACTTCTTGAAAGAGATGCCATTCTCAGGATCCATATTCCAGGGAGCTTCCAGAAAGAGGAAGGGGTTACCCTAGAATGATGGGGGAAATGTGAGGCTGAAGTAGTTCTGAAATAGAATGCAAGCAATAGTGAGGTCAAGCAGAAGCAAGAGCAGGCAGCCTGTCTCCTATAACATCCTGTGCTTTGCTGGATGGACTTGAAAGCTACAGTGAGATACCCCCCAGGCTAAGGTATAAATAAGACAGAAATTCCTTGTAAATATGAAACACTGGAATGGAACAAGTTAGAAACATATTCACAGTCAACCTTAAAAAGAAAGAATGGGGTCCAAGCCAACAGAATCTGACTGCAACTTTAATGTATCAATCTTTCATTCAGAAGGAAGGGGGTTATTCAGCCAAATGTGAAAAGGGAGACTCATGGAGGTCAATGAGGCTGGGCCCACATAAGCAGTTTGTGTCTAGGCAAGAGGGTCAAGTCCCATTGGCAAGGTCTATGATGGCAATGGACCTCTATCAGGTGACTGGCAAATTCCATTAACTTCTAAATTGAAAAATAACTTCCCTCCTCTGAGTCTGTGATCACCAGCTTCTAATTATGATATTTGTTGTTCATGTGGAGGAAAAGGCACTGCTCAGAGGATGAGTGACCAGTCCTTCCAACAGCTATTTTTCTTGCTGTAAATTGATTAACTGGAATCATGACTGCCAGATCTAATCTCTGGGTTTTGCAGATGTGTCTATCACTCAAGAAAGATCTACTTTCCGGGGCGCCTGAGTGGTTCAGTGGGTTAAAGCCTCTGCTTTCGGCTCAGGTCATGATCTCAGGGTCCTGAGATCGAGGCCCGCATCGGGCTCCCTGCTCAGCGGGGAGCCTGCTTCCCCCTCTCTGTCTGCCTGCCTCTCTGCCCCCTTGTGATCTCTCTCCCTCTGTGAAATAAATTTTAAAAAATTATAAAATAAAAAAAAAGAAAGATCTACTTTCCTTCTGAGCCTGGGTGTCTGTGAGTGGGTCTTAAACCTTGTGACCACAGGGCATCTGCCAAGGTAACCTCACTGTTCCATCCCTGGCGATGCCCCTCCTTCTCTCAGACTTACTGCCTTCCTCAAACTTTTAGTTTCCTGGAGTCAAGAGAAAAATTTTATGGAAAACATAGAGGGGCTTGATGAGAATGGAGTGTGTGTGTTCACAGACCCTAAGATGGAGTCTATTTCTTTTGAAGAGTAGAGGAATAACCCTTCCACATGATAGCAAACATATTAAAATGTACCTACAGACAACTTAAATATAATTTTTTGCCTCCCTCCAAAGCCCAGCCAACTTCACCAGTACTTTGCTTACTTATAGAGGGCAGGCATGCTGCACTACTTCCCCCTGGTGGTAGTGAGGACTAATGCCTCTAAAGGAGCTTCTACAGGAGGGCTTTGGCTCTCCTGTACAGGCATGGCCCTGTGAATGCCTAATTATCTCACCTAGGAAAGTGCATTTCTGGAGCACTCCTTGTGCAGAAGCAGGAAGGTAGACATCCTCCCCTGAAAGCAGGAAACACCAACCTGTACAGTTCTCCTGGGAGCTCTAAGACCAAGGCAGTGGCCCACCCTTGACCTGGCCACTCATAGGAACATGAAACTCATCTTCCAGGATAGATGTAGACCACTCAGCTGTGTGGAACACCCTCAGTGTGAGTGATAAGTAATGAATGGTGGTTCCCTTCTCCACATCTGTGAAAAGTGGCAGAGTTTGGGGTGGAAGGGGATCCTCTTATTCTATCGTATTTCCATGTAACAGAAGGAGAAAATTAATAAACTAAAGTAATCAAATGGCTTTGCCTCTATTGTCTGCCTGAGTATTAAGAGGTTTGCAGATTCTCAGACCCCAGTTCTTATAGAGGGGTTAGGATTAGGGGTGGGCCTGTTGAAACAGATAAGGCAAAACTCTCAGAGCAGCATCACCTCCTACCATGGCTGAAAGTGTTCCCTGAAACTTCTTCTTATAGCACGAAGCAAATCTCCAGGGGAAGAGCCTCCCCACTACCAGGGCAGTGGAAGGCCATGGCTCTGGGTGAAATGTGGATGGTACACTGGTTCTAGTTTATCTGGGATTTTCTGGAGAAGAGCTAATATCACAGAGATAACAAAATGGGGCCAACTTGAAGAACACTGCCTGTTGGAAAAGTGTCCTGGGAACAATACAGTAATGCATACCATGGGAAGTCTCCACTCTCCTGTATAGAAAAGAAAATAAATCAGTTATGGTAACAAGCCAGCCAGGTGCTTCTCTGGACCCAGGGATTTGCCTGCATTTTGTGTAATCCTCCACAGAGCAGTCATGAGTTCAGTCCATGCATGTTCTAAAATGTCCTAAGTAAAAAATCCTTTTTAAAGTTAAGAAAATTTAGTTACAAGCCATTATATGTTCATCATGGAGAAATTGTAAAAGACATAAGCAAAGACAAGTACAAAAAAAACCAATAATATTCTTGCCTAAAGATAACCATTATTATTTAATCCCTTACAGATCTTCTATATGAAAATTACTATATAAATATCTATAGGAAAATGTATGTCTATACTGATACGCGCAAACTTATATGCAAAGTATATCTATAAGTTATACATATGTAAAACATAAACTATACATCTACATGAAAAGCATATAAATTATACTTATATAAAATTATATATGTATATATATAAATACATACACTATACAAACATGTATGGTTGAAGAATAGCTTCCATGGATTATTTTCAGTTATTTAGAGCATCCCATGTAGTAGAGTCAAACCTCAGCTGCACACCTTACAAGTGTGCCCTTGATACAGGTGTATCTATAATAGTTATCTTATCCATAAAGTGGAGAAAATAGTGATATCTCCATATAGTTAGTAGTTGTGAGGATAGATAAATCCTTACATATTGGGCACCTGGATGGCTCAGTGGGTTAAAGCCTCTGCTTTCGGCTCAGGTCATGATCTCAGGGTCCTGGGATCGAGGCCCGCATCGAGCTCTCTGCTCAGCAGGGAGCCTGCTTCCCCCTCTCTCTCTGCCTGCCTCTCTACCTCCTTGTGATCTCTCTCCCTCTGTGAAATAAATAAAATCTTAAAAAAAGAATAAAAATAAATCCTTACATATTAGTGCACATGTATATCTGGCACATGGCATGGTCAGCACTCAAAAAATGTTAAGAACTAAATGAAGCATTCTTTAAGACCAGCCATTTAGAAAGCAAAGAACTTCTGAAGACGAGAAGATACAAATGGTCTTAATCAGCCTGACAATGGCCCAGTGTAGAAGATGCTCAGGGGATGGTCTTTCTTCCTATGAAAATAATTGTGGCTTTTAGCAGCTGCTCTGGACCATGACTCAATTGTAGCCATTTCCATCTCAAAGAAGACCTAAGGATTAGAGCTGAACATCCGATTATTACTCTTAATATACCCATGTAACGTCAACTCTCTCCTCTGTCTCTCAAGCCCCTGATCTATCAGGACAAAATCAGTTTCTGTCTCTCAAGATTATTAGGCTGTTACCTAAGAAGAGGGTAGGAAGTGGATCACTATTTGGCTCTTTTCCCCAGAACACAGGCCAAAGAATGGAGAGTGTATGTGGTTGGCAAGGGCATAGTCAATCCTTAGTGCCTCAAGTATGGCATCTGACTTAGAGAAGCACATTTAAAAAACTAGAACATTTTGGTCCACATTGACTGGAAAAATCCAACTTTTGTTTTATGATACATTGCATCCCATAGCACAACATATTCCTTATTTGGTTACTAATTTTTTCCCAAGGGAATGTCACCATCCCCAAAGGAAAATTCTTATAAATAGGCTGAAATCCACTCTATCTTTTAACACTAACCCCAAATCTAAATAATCACAACCAATAAAAATGGAATGCTATGCTACTATATATTTGCATGTTACTACAAATTTACCGAGCACCAGCTTTGTGTGAGGCATATTATAAAATGAACCAGACCTAAGTTTCTCTAGCAAGGAGCTAACATAAAGATAATAGATATCATGGAAAGTGTATTGAAATAACCAAGGAAATCAGCTCAGAGTGCAAAAGTCCATGCCTTCTGCTTGTAGGCTCCCTAAATGAACCTTAGCACTGGTATGATTCTAGGTGATTCTGCCACAGCTATCACCAATCCTGAGAATGGCTATTTGAGCCTCAATCTCTGGTGCAGAGATGGGTTTGTAATGAAACTCAACTCACCTGTGACTATAACCTCCCTCCTCCCAAAACATCCTCTGTCATTTCAATAAGCATCTTCGCCACCGCCTGTCACTCACAACAAACACATAGTTGCCCTAATAAAACAGAGGACTGAACTCCACTTCTCTTTTCTATGATACAGCAGCCAGGAACTCAGTGCTCTAATTACCATCTATTTTGTGATAAGATTGGTAGCCATACCAAAGGTTGAAGTGTTTGTGTTATGAATAGGTGTTGTAAATTTAATTATACTTCCTTACTCAAATCAATGAAAGATTAAGTCACACCTTAACAAAACACAAGGTATTGTTTTTCCTGAAATGTAGCAGCAGTGCACTAATCTGAGATAAACCACGGGTTTATGTTTTTTCCACTTATGACCTGGTCTTTCTCACTTATCTGGTTCTGGCCTCTGCCTCCCTTCTAGTTTTGCCATCTGAATAATTTGCTGATTACTCTGCTCTACAATCTTACATAAGCACCTCACCTAAGTGGATGTGGGACCTGCAGGTGGCTCTACTGTGATTTTTGGCATCTGTTGAAATCAGTCAGCTTATCCAGTTCAGTGGCATGCCACGAGTTCTAAACCCACACACCCTCACAGGGGAATTTGACCATCCACCAAATGGAGGCATCTTTCATCCCCATCACACAGAATGACAACCCTCACTTCTCCCTAGACCTAGGAGCTAACAATAAAATTTGTCTATGACAAGCTTTTTTCAGTTTTTTTTAATTGAAGTATAATTACCATACAATGTTTTATTAGTTCATTATCTTTATTTATAATTTATATATAATTTATTATATTAGGGGTATAACATAGTAATTCAATAACTCTCTACATTAGTCAGTTCTCACCACAGTAAGTGTGGTGACTATCTGTCACCACACAATATTATTACAATATTATTGACTGTATTTCCTGGGCTATATTTTCATCTCCATGACTTCTTCATTTTGTAACTGGAAGTTTGTACCTCTTCATCCCATTAATCTATTTTGCCTGTCTCCACTCCTTCTTCCCTACTGCAACCACAAGTTTGTTCTCTATATTTAAGAGTCTGTTTTTTTTTAAAAAAATTATATATAGAAGTCCCATAATTCAACAATAAGTCTACTTTAAAAATGGGCTAAAGGGGTCCATGAGTGGCTCAGCTCAGTTGGTTAAGCATCTGCCTTTGGCTCAAGTCATGATCCCAGGGTCCTAGGATGGAGCCCCACATCCATCTCTCTGCTTGGTAAAGAGAGTGCTTCTCCCTCTCCCTCTGCCTACTGCTCTGCCTGCTTGTGTTCTCTCATTCTCTCTCTCTCTCTCTCTCTCTCTCTCTCTCTCTCTCTCTCTCTCTCTCTCTCCCTGTCAAATAAATAGATTAAATCTTTTTAAAAGAGAGTCTGTTTTCTGCTTGTTTGTTTGTTTGTTTCTTTCTTTCTTTGTTCACTTTTCCTTTGCAACATTACCCACCTTCTCTGTTCCTTCTGTATCTCAGGGCTCGAGTCTTCTTCTGAGAGCATTGTGGTGTAGTGAAAAGATGCCAATACCAGTCCAGGTGTAACAGTGTCAGATGACCTGGGTTGAATTCTGTCTTTTCTAGCTACGATCTGCATAATGTAGGAACTGAAACTCTTTCTGAACTTCAGGTTCCTCACTGGAAAATGAGGATCATATCTCCCTCACAGAGTTGTTGTAGTACACATACTATGTGTACAGCAACTTTCAGGTAGAGATGTTCAGTCAACATGGGTACCCTGTTCTTTCCTCTGCTGTCTGCACCTATCCCTGTCACCTGCACTGGCCTACCTGACTTTCCCTACACAGGAAAGTGCCAGCTTCTGTTCTTGCCCTCTAACAATATTTCCCAGATCCTCTTTCAAAGCTGTGTATCCACAACCTCAGCTTGGGAAGCCAGGACCAGAAATGTGTTGTTGGTGGGTCAGTTATCTAGGATGTGTGGTTGCAAAAGAAATTCACTTTTAATTTTTTAAAAAATGAAAACAGAGAAGGAGACTCCTAATTATACGAAACAAACTGAGGGTTGCTGGAGGCCAGAACGGTGGGGGAATGGAGCAACTGGGTGATGGGCACTAAGGAGAGCCCTTGAAAGATTCCTGCCTCATGTTGAGGTCTTTCATCCATTTTGAGTTTATCTTTTTTTGGTTTTGTTTTTGATTTTTTTATTTAATTTTATTTTATTCAGTGATCCAAGATTCATCGTTTGTACACCACACTCAGTGCTCCATGCATACATGCCCTCCTTAATACTCACCACCAGGATCACCCATCCCCCCTTGCCTTTCCCCTCCATAACCCTCAGTTTGTTTCTCAGAGCCCACAGTCTATCATTGTTCATCTCCCTCTCTAATGTACACCAATTCACTTTTCCTTTCCTTCCCCTAATGTCCTCCATTTTATTCCTTATGTTCTACAAGTAAGTGAAACCATATGATAATTGACTATCTATGCTTGACTTATTTCACTCAGCATAATCTCCTCCAATCCCATTCATGTTGATACAAAAGTTGGGTATTCAACCTTTCTGATGGCTGAGTAATATTCCATTGTATATATGGACCACATCTTCTTTATCCATTCGTCTGTTGAAGGGCATCTCGGCTCTTTCCACAGTTTGGCGATTGTGGTGGACATTGCTGCTATGAATATTGGGGTACATATAGCCTTTCCTTTCACTACATCTGTATCTTTGGGGTAAATGCCCAGTAGTCCAATTGCAGGGTCATAGGGTAGCTCTATTTTTAATTTTTTGAGGAATCTCCACACTGTTTTCCAAAGTGGCTGCACCAACTTGCTTTCCCACCCACAGTGAAAGAGGGTTCCCCTTTCTCCACATCCTCTCCAACGCTTGTTGTTTCCTGTCTTGTTGACTTTGGCCATTCTAACTGGTGTAAGATGGCATCTCAATGTGGTTTTGATTTGAGTTTCCCTGATGGCTAGAGATGATGAACATTTTTTCATGTGTCTGTCAGCCATTTGCATGTCTTCTTTGGAGAAGTGTCTGTTCATGTCTTCTGCCCATTTTTTGACATGATTATCTGTTTTTTGGGCGTTGAGCTTGAGAAGTTCTTTATAGAGCTTGGATATCAGCCCTTTGTCTGTAGTGTCATTTTCGAATATCTTCTCCCATTCTGTGGGTTGCCTCTTTGTTTTGTTGACTGTTTCCTTTGCTGCGCAGAAGCTTTTTATCTTGCTGAAGTCCCAAAAGTTCATTTTCGCTTTTGTTTCCTTTGCCTTTGGAGGCTTGTCTTGAAAGAAGTTGCTGTGGCCAATGTCGAAGAAGTTGCTGCCTGCATTCTCCTCTAGGATTTGGACAGATTCCTGCCTCATGTTGAGATCTTTCATTCATTTCGAGTTTATCTTTGTGTATGGTGTGAGAGAATGGTTGACTTTCATTCTTCTATATGTGGCTGTCCAAATTTCCCAGCACCATTTATTGAAGAGACTGTCTTTTTCCCACTAAACATTTTTTCCTGCTTCATTGGAGATTATTTGAACATAGAGTTGAGGGTCCATATCTGGACCCTCCACTCTGTTCCATTGGTCTGTGTGCCTGTTTTTGTGCCAGTACCATGCTGTCTTGGTGATGACAGCTATGTAGTAAAGCTTGAAATCAGGCAACATGATGCCCCCAGCTTTGTTTTTTCTTTTTCAACATTTCCATAATTATGAAAACAGAATTAGGAAAATAAATGACACAATTAAACGTTCCAATGTCAAAATTATTGGGATCCCTGAAGGGGTAGAGAAAGAGAGAAGACTAGAATATGTAGTTGACCAAATACTTGTTGATAATTTCCCTAATCTGGGGTATGGAATAAGGGTTCGAGTCCTAGAGGCAGAAAGGACACACCCCAATATCAATGCCCAGACACTTAATAGTGAGATTCACAAATCATAAATTCAGACAGGAGTTCTTAAAAACAGCTAGGGGGAAGAGATTAGTTATACACAGAGGAATGACAATCAGAACGACGTCAGACCTGTCCACAGAAACTTGGCAAACCAGAAAGGCCTGGCAAGACATATTCAGGGCACTAAAAGAGAAGAACATGCAGTCAATAATACTTTATACAGCAAGGCTGATATTCAGAATGGATGGAGAGATGAAGAGCTTCCAAGATCGGCAAGGTCTAAAAGATTATGTGACCACCAGGCTGGCACTACAGGAAATATTAAGGTGGGGGGTTCTATAATAGAAGAAAGAACCCAAGAGTGACATAGAACAGAAATTTACAGAGACAATGCATAGAAACAAGGATTTCACAAGCAACATGATGTCAATAAAAACTTACCTTTCAATAATCACTCTCAATGTGAACAGCCTAAATGCTACCATTAAAAGGCACAGGGATGCAGAATGGATAAAATGGCAGGACGCGTCCATATGCTGTCTACAAGAGACATATTTGAGCCTAAAGATATATCCAAACTGAAAGCGAAGGAATGGAGAACCATCTTTCATGCCAGTGGACCTCAAAAGAAAGCTGGGGTAGTGATTCTCATATCAGATAAATTAGATTTTAAGCTAAAAACTGTGGTCAAAGATACAGAAGGATACTACATCATTCTTAAAGGGTCTATCCAACAAGAAGATCTAACAATTGTAAATATTTATGCCCCCAACATGGGAGCAGCCAACTACATAAACTGACTGTTAAACAAAATGATGAGTCATATTGATATAAATACATTAACTGTAGGAGATCTTAACATGCCACTCTCAGCAATAGACAGATAATCTAAACAGAAAATCAACAAAGAAACAAGAGCTTTGAATGACACATTGGATCAGAGGGACCTGATAGATATATACAGAACATTCCACCCTAAAACAACAGAATACCCATTCTTCTTAAGCACACATGGAACTTGCTCCAGAATAGATCACACACTCTGTCACAAAACAGGGCTCAACCAATACAAAAAGTTTGAGATTATCCCCTGCATATTCTCAGACAACAATGCTTTGAACCTGGAACTCAACCACAAGAAAATGTTTGGAAGAGAATCAAACACTTGAATGCTAAAGACCATCCTGCTCAAGCATGTTTGGATCAACCAGGAAATCAAAGAAGAACTTAAACAATTCATGGAAACCAACGAGAATGAAGACACATCAGTCCAAACCTATAGGAAGCAGCAAGGTGGTCCTAAGAGAGAAATAAATAGCCATCCAAGCCTCACTCAAAAAAATTGAAAGATCCCGAATACACCCACTCTCTTTACATCTTAAGGATCTAGAAAATCAACACCAAAAAAGCCAACCTCACACACATGAAGAAAAATAAGATTAGAGCAGAGATCAATGAGTTAGGAACTCATTGTTTCAAAACAACAATGAAACTAGAAGCTGGTTCTTTGAAAGAATTAATAAGATTAATAAACCACTGGCCAAACTAATCCAAAAGACAAGAGAAAGAACTCAAATTAATAAAATTATGAATGAAAGGGGAGAGAACACGGCTAACACCAAGGAAATAGAAACAATCACCAGATACTATTATCAAGAGCTAAATGCCAATAAGGTAAGAATCCTAGAAGAAATGGATACATTCCTGGAAACCTATAAACTTCCAAGACTGAAACAGGAAGAAATTGACAGCCTGAATAGACCAATATCTAGCAACGAGATTGAAGCAGTGATCAAAAACCTCCCCCCCCCCAAAAAAAAGAGTCCAGGACCTGATGGATTCCCTGGGGAAGTCTACCAAGCATTCCAAGTAGAAATAATACCTATTTTCCTGAAGCTGTTTCAAAAAACAGATACAGAAGGAAAACTTCCAGACTGTTTCTATGAAGCCAGCATTACCTTGACCCCAAACAGGCAAAGACCCCATCGAAAAGAATTTAAGAACAATATCCCTGATGAATATGTATGCCAAGATTCTCAACAAGGTCCTAGCTAATAGGATCAAACAGTACATGGAAAAGATTATGCATCATGACCAGGTAAGATTTATCCATGGGATGCAAGGGTGGTTCACATTTGCAAATCTGTCAATCTGATAGAACAAATCAGTAAGAGAAGAGAGAAGAACCACATGGTCCTCTCAACTGATGCAGATAAAAGCATTTGACAAAATACAGCATCCATTCGTGATTAAAACTCTTCAAAGTATAGGGATAGAGGGAACATTCCTCAACTTCATAAAATCTATCTATGAAAAACCCACAGTGAATATCATTCTCAATGGGGAAAACTGACTCTCTTCCCATTGAGATCAGGAACATGACAAGGATGCCCACTCTCACCACTGTTTTTCAAAATAGTATTAGAAGTTCTAGCAACAGCAATCAGAAAACAAAAAGAAATAAAAAATTCAAATTGGCAAAGAAACCAAACTCTCTGTCTTCACAGATGACATGATACTTTATGTGGAAAACACAAAGGAATCCACCTCCAAACAACTAGAACTCATATGGCAATTCGGTAATATGTCAGGATACAAAATCAGTCCACAAAAATCAGTTGCTTTCCTATACACTAGCAATGAAAATATAGAAAGGGAAATTAGAGAACTGATTCCATTTACTAAAGCACCAGGAACCTTAAGATACCTTGGAATAAACCTAACCAAAGAGGTAAAGGATCTGTACTCGAGGAACTACAGAACACTCATGAAAGAAATTGAAGAAGACACAAAAAGATGGAAAAGCATTCCATGCTCACAGATCAGAAGAATAAACATAGTTGAAATGTATATACTGCCCAGAGCAATGTATACTTTCAATGCCATCCCAATGAAAATTCCACCAGGATTTTTCAAAGTGCTGGAACAAACAATCCTAAAATTTGTATGGAACCAGAAAAGACCCTGAATCTCTAAGGAAATGTTGAAAAAGAAAAAACAAAGCTGGGGGCATCATGTTGCCTGATTTCAAGCTTTACTACATAGCTGTCATCACCAAGACAGCATGGTACTGGCACAAAAGCAGGCACACAGACCAATGGAACAGAGTGGAGGGTCCAGATATGGACCCTCAACTCTATGTTCAAATAATCTCCAATGAAGCAGGAAAAAATGTTTAGTGGGAAAAAGACAGTCTCTTCAATAAATGGTGCTGGGAAATTTGGACAGCCACATATAGAAGAATGAAAGTCAACCATTCTCTCACACCATACACAAAGATAAACTCGAAATGAATGAAAGATCTCAACATGAGGCAGGAATCTGTCCAAATCCTAGAGGAGAATGCAGGCAGCAACTTCTTCGACATTGGCCACAGCAACTTCTTTCAAGACAAGCCTCCAAAGGCAAAGGAAACAAAAGCGAAAATGAACTTTTGGGACTTCAGCAAGATAAAAAGCTTCTGCGCAGCAAAGGAAACAGTCAACAAAACAAAGAGGCAACCCACAGAATGGGAGAAGATATTCGAAAATGACACTACAGACAAAGGGCTGATATCCAAGCTCTATAAAGAACTTCTCAAGCTCAACGCCCAAAAAACAGATAATCATGTCAAAAAATGGGCAGAAGACATGAACAGACACTTCTCCAAAGAAGACATGCAAATGGCTGACAGACACATGAAAAAATGTTCATCATCTCTAGCCATCAGGGAAACTCAAATCAAAACCACATTGAGATGCCATCTTACACCAGTTAGAATGGCCAAAGTCAACAAGATAGGAAACAACAAGCGTTGGAGAGGATGTGGAGAAAGGGGAACCCTCTTTCACTGTGGGTGGGAAAGCAAGTTGGTGCAGCCACTTTGGAAAATAGTGTGGAGATTCCTCAAAAAATTAAAAATAGAGCTACCCTATGACCCTGCAATTGGACTACTGGGCATTTACCCCAAAGATACAGATGTAGTGAAAGGAAAGGCTATATGTACCCCAATATTCATAGCAGCAATGTCCACCACAATCACCAAACTGTGGAAAGAGCCGAGATGCCCTTCAACAGACGAATGGATAAAGAAGATGTGGTCCATATATACAATGGAATATTACTCAGCCATCAGAAAGGTTGAATACCCAACTTTTGTATCAACATGAATGGGATTGGAGGAGATTATGCTGAGTGAAATAAGTCAAGCATAGATAGTCAATTATCATATGGTTTCACTTACTTGTAGAACATAAGGAATAAAATGGAGGACATTAGGGGAAGGAAAGGAAAAGTGAATTGGTGTACATTAGAGAGGGAGATGAACAATGATAGACTGTGGGCTCTGAGAAACAAACTGAGGGTTATGGAGGGGAAAGGCAAGGGGGGATGGGTGATCCTGGTGGTGAGTATTAAGGAGGGCATGTATGCATGGAGCACTGAGTGTGGTGTACAAACGATGAATCTTGGATCACTGAAAAAATAAAGTTTAAAAAAAAGGAGGGCACTTGATGGAATGATTACTGGGTGTTATAAGCAACTGATGAATCACTAAATTCCACCTCTGAAACTAATAATATAGTATATGTTAATTAAATTAAATTTAAATTTAAAAGGAATTTTTTAAAATAAGTGATTGCATGATGGGTTAAACACTACTGGAGGGGTGGAAAATTGGAACAAACTTTATAAAAATAAGTTATGAATACACACCAAGAGCTTTAAAAATGTTCATACTTTTGGATGCATTGATTTTACCTCTAGGGTTTTATCATATTAAAGAAATGATCAGGAGCACCCAGCTCAGTCAGTTAAACATCTGCTTTCAGCTCAGGTCCAGATCTCGGGATCCTGGGATGAGCCCTACTTTGAGCTCCCTGCTCAGCAGGGAGTCTACTTCTCTTTCTCACTCTGTCCCTCCCCCTTTTCATTTCCTCTCTCTCTCTCAAATAAATAAATAAAATCTTTAAAAAATAATATTTTCTCATGGCTTCTCGGCCATTTGGCTAAGATCAAGTGTAAAAAATAATATTTTCTTTTTTCACTTCGAATATTTATATTTCAGTGTTTGCTACAGTAATGTAGTAGTGAAAAACTGGAAATAATAAAAATATCCAAGGATAGGATACCAGGATAATGGAGTAGATAGAAGTCAATCTTTAAAAATCAGGTTTTAAAAGAGTTTATAATGACATTGGAAAATTTTCAATTTGATAAAAATTAAAAGTATATTATCAAATTGTAAAATACATAAAACATAGAAGTACCATATGACCCAGCAGTTCCACTTCTGGGCATATACCCAAAGGATTGAAGACAGGAACCCAAACATGTTGGTAACTCATGTTCATGCCATCATTACTCACAAGAGTCAGAATGTGGAAGCAGGTCGTGTCCATCAACAGATTAATGGATTTTAAAAAGGTGGTATATACACACACAGTGGAATATTATTCAACCAAAAGAGGAAAATTTGGGGTGGGGTTCTTTTTATTGAGGTATAGTTGACATACAATGCTGTTAATAATTTCTGTGTACTTGAATTGTGACTTGACAATTTTGCCCATTACACAGTGTTCACCAGAATATAACCAGAAGTTTGCACCCTTTTTATCTATTTCCCCATCCTACCTCCTTCTCTCCTCTGGGAACCACCAGTTTGTTCTCTGTATTTAAGTCTGCTTCTAGTTTTTTGTTTGTTTTTCATTTGTTTTGGTTGGGTTTGGTTCCACGTATAAGTGAAGTCACATGGTATTTGTCTTCAAAGGAAGGAAATATTGACACATGCCACAACATGAATGAGGACATTATGCTAAGTGATATAAGCCAGTCACAAATGGACAAGTACTGTATGGTTCCATTTGTACCTAGAATGGTCAAATAGAGACAGAGTAAATAGTCATTGCCAAGGGCTGTGGTGGAAGGGGAATGGGAGATTAGTGTTTAATGGGTACAGAGTTTCAGTTTGGGAGGATGAAAAATTTCTGGAGATGGATGGTGGTGATGGTTGCATGACAGTGTGAATGTAATTAATGCCATAGAACTGGACACTTAAGAATGGTTAAAATAGTAAATTTCATCTTGTATATATTTTACTACAATAAAAATATACATATTATATATACAAGGATACACCCATGCCTTTATACAATACACATACAGACACAATACATAAATGGAACATTGAATGCTATAATACAAATGTTAGGAATAAATTGTGAAGTCTGAATCATGAAATTTTTTAAGATTTTTTTTTATTTATTTGTCAGAGAGAAGGAGAGCACAAGCAAGGGGAGAGGCAGGTAGAGAGAGAAGCAGGCTCCCCTCTGAGCAAGGAGCCCAATGTGGGAAGGCAGACACTTAACCAATTGAACCACCCAGGCATCCCTGAATCATGAAATTTTAAGAGATTTTCATTTTTCTTTGTGTTTTTCTGCATTTTACAATTTTCCTGTTATGAATATGTATTACCTTTATAATAAAAAAAAGAGACATGTGTTTCTTTAAGTCCATTTGAGCTTCCTTGAACCAGCTCTTGACTTTAACCAAGGCAGAGGCTGGTCCCACAGGCTAATACATGTATGTCCTACTGTGGGAGTTTCCCCCTTTCCACGCCATGCCCTCGACCTTCACAAGGCAGTGTCAGGCTTGTAGAGCTCATGAAGAGCCTCTCACCCACACACAGCCATTGTTGGAGAACATTTAAATGGTGTCTCAATGTTGGTGAACATTTAAATTTATGTCTATTTTCATGAGAGACTCCCAATGGCTCCAGAAGTTATGTTGGGACCATTCCCTCCAACTTACAGCCAGGAGAGTCATGTTGAGGCTTTCAGTGATGAAAGTGGGCTCTGGAGTCAGATGACCTAGGTTCAAATTCCATATCTTCCACACATTTAATATGTATCCTGAGGCTTTGCAGCACAATGCAGTGGGAAATGTGCCACCAAAAAAGCCAGCCATCAGAAATTTCAGTTGACCATCAGCAGACACACCCCCTTGCTATAGGTTCTTAACTTCATGTATCAGATGACCATGACCCCCTTTTTCAATCCAAGCCCATCACGTACTTGCCCAAGGAGCTACCCACACTCTGAGGGTCACTAGCTCTCATGGTTTCAAAAGTGCCTCTAAAGCTGTAGTCAAGATTTGTGTGTAAACTTCAATATTATTTCACATGGGTCCTCAACAGTGCTTAGTAGTCACATACAGTCTTCTGGTTTTGCCTGCCATTCCCAGAAGGGAACCCCAATCATTTGCGACTACAAAGGTCTCAGGCAACTCACAATCAAACAGAGCCTGTATGTACAGAAAACATCACTTGCCCTAAATAGAAGCCATCACCAATTCCCCTTTGCTCTCAGAACAAATTCTAAACAAGAACTTTATTCTGATAAAGATTCACAAGGCCCTCCCTGGCACGATTTCTGTCCCTCTTTGCCAAACTCCATATTTGCTGTGCTTTACCCCTGCTTTGCCCTCCTTGGTATATCTTATCCTCTGGCTATAACAAGCTTCTAGAAATTCCTTTAACATACCAGGCCCTTTGCATACGCTGGTCCTTCTCCCTCCAGATGATGAACTTGATACCCTTCAAGACTCAGCTCACATAATAGTAAACATTATCACTCCCTTATAAGGTGACTAACACTGTTCCACATGTCTTACCTATAACAACTGATTCTTTTTTTTTTGTACACACCAAGTCCTGAATAGGCTTTTTGTTCCTCTTGCCTAATTTCCCTGTCTTCCTGCCTATTTTCTTAACATAGTCTTCAGCCTTGTAGTCAATTCTATAAACCACTAGATATCCTTCCTATAAAATGCTATTCTGCCTAAGTAAGACAGAGGTAATGAATGCTGCTTATAGCCAATAATCTTATCTTATAATATATCAATCTAGTAAGTCTCTATTGGGTGCCATTAAATTCCAGGCACTGTGCTGGTGTAGACAGGCAAGTGGAATAAAGGACTTCAATCAAGCTCTTGAGGAGCTCAATCTGTATGAGAAAAAAAACAAGGACAAATGAACAATAATGTGAGGTAATTAAAGGTACAAGGTGAATACATATGAAAGTATAACCTAGCTCTATGGAGAGCCAGATGGGGAGTCTGGGAAAGTTTCATAGGATGTGACATCTAAAGAGACAACAGTGCATCAGTGATGAAAGTGGGCTCTGGAGTCAGATGACCTAGGTTTAAATTCTGTATCTTCCACACATTTTATATGTATCCTTGGTCAAGTTAGCTAATGCTGTGGCCCTCAATTTCCTCATCTATATGGGTGGCAATAAGAATATAAACTTAGTAGTCATCTCTGCAACCAGCCTAGTTCCCAGGTTCTGTCTGTGGAATGTGCTCCCAGGACTGGTTCCAAGACAACCTACTTTCTCACAACTTCATCTTGCAGTGAACAACCATCTGTGTCAAACCCAAACCCTAACTTCAGTCATTAATTTAATGATCAGGTCCTTCCCTTAGCTGGAAGGGTCATTCCTTCAGTCTTAGACATGGAAAGCATCTCAGCCCTTACTTGCTGTTTCCAACTTGACTTGTACTTTATGGTTAGGCTAACATTTCAGGTTTAGCATTCTTATTCACAGAAGAAAAATCCCTCTCTGAGTCCAAGATCCATCCCCTGAATTCTTCTCTCCAGAGACACCGACTTTGGGTTTTATCCTCCTAGATTCTCTCTAAAGGCATCCTAATTTAACTTAACCAGGCAGCCTTGTGTAGTAAAAACTCCTAGTCTTTTAGTGTCATACAGATCTGGGTTTAAATCCCAGTTCCAACTCTGGCTATGAGACCACAGGCAAGTCCCCTACCTCTTTAAGCCTCTACATCTACCTCATAGGGCTATTTCAATGTTTAAATAAGGAAGATATATAACAAAACTCTGCTTGAGTCCCTTCCCTTGATCTGTTCCTTTATTTTCTGTACTCCCATTTTTATTTTTTTAATTTAAATGCAACTGGCTAAAGTATGGTACATCATTAGTTTTTGATATAATGTTCAATGCTACATTAGTTGAGTATAATTCCCATTTTTAAATTTCTCCTGATGGTCACAGCTACAGCCATTTATATTTCTGCTTATTATATCAATTTGTCTCCTTCAACTTTTTCTTCTAAAAGTTCTGTCTTGCAAGAATTATACTTGTGAGTTTCTGATGCTACTTCCTTGGTCATACTTTGCATAAAAGCCATGTTCTTTATTCATTTCATTTAAACACAATAAAATTATTTTCATTCCTAATTTAAATGTACATCATAATTATTCTATTGTGCTGAAAAGTTAAGTCATTGAACTTCAACAGGGCATTTGGCAAGATCTCTTGCAATATCTGTGTGGATGAGTTAGAGGAATCTTGGAATTATAAACAATTATAATTGTCAAGATTATAGGTGGTTACTGATGAAATAGTATCTTTCTTAAGGAAGCTTATGTACCATGGTAGCACTCTATCCACATCCTATTCTAGTTAACATTTTTATTAGTTATTTGGATGGTAATTTCTAAAATAGATTCATTAAATTTGCTGATGACAACAAGTTGAAAAAGATGATAAACATCTTCAAGTCAGAACAGTTTCAAAAAAATTATCTTAGCTGGCTATATTACAGTGGGTTGAATAAAACAGGACGTTTAAAGGGGCAAATGTAAAGTTCTTTCCTTGAGTCCAAAAAACCCAGGAACACAAGTGTAGGATAAGACCAAACTGGTTGACCAGTAGTCCCTCTCCCACAAGTCAACGCAGTATGATTTCATATTATATAATTGCCCAAAAAATGATAAATCAGGATGAATAGAAGTCTAGCTTTATAAGAAGGGAGGTAATGGTCTTTCTTATGTAGCTAGACTACACATTTTGAATTGAATTTATCTAAGGAAGACACATTTTAAGAAAGATACTGATAAGCTGAAATGCATTTAAAAAGGAAATTAGTAGCATTTTAAAACATGTCATAAGAGGAATGTTCAAGGAAGGAGAGATTTTTAGATTGCACAGAAGATTCCAAAAGTTCTAAGGGAGCAGGGCAATAATAGAATTCAGAAGGTATAAGACAGATTTTCATCTCATGGAGCTTATATTTAAGGCGATTAGTGTCATAATGGAAGAAGATTGAAAATGGGAAAGAAATGACTCATTTTGCCTGGAGGATTCAGGAAGGTTTTCATGGAGAGTCAGAAGCTGAAAATGAATCTTAAAGAATATTATTCAGCCATCAGAAAGGATGAATACCTACATTTGCATTGACATGGATGGAACTAGAGGGGATTATGCTAGTTGAAATGAGTCAAGCAGAGAAAGACAATTATCATATCATTTCACTCATATGTAGACTAGAAGGAATAGCACAGAGAACCATAGGGGAAGGGAGAGAAACTGAATGGGAAGAAATAAGAGAGGGACACAAACCATGAGAGACTCTGTACTCTGAGAAAAAAAAACTGAGGGTTATAGAAGGGAGGGGGGCTAGGGGATGGGATAGCTAGGGGATGCATATTAAGGAGGGCATGTGCTGTGATGAGCACTGGGTGTTATATGCAAATAATGAATCGTTGAACACAACATCAAAAACTAACGATGTACAATATGTTGGCTAATTGAACATACACACACACACACACACACAAACCCTTTAGGTTAAAAAGAAGGAAAAAAAGAAAATGAATATTAACAAATAATGAAGAGGATTTTACCACCAGCAGGGCTGGTCATTTGAGGCAAGGGGAACAACACACACATAAATTCCAAGAACAGGGTTTAATGCATTGTTAAAAAGTAAATGAGAGGTGAGAAAGTGACAATAGCAAGTACCAAAATTATACTCCAAGTTTCTGCTCAGATAAGATTTTCCTAGCCCTGGGCCCCAATCTAAATTAAATATCCCATTATACTGTTTCCTAATGCTCTCTGCTTTTCTCTATAGAATTCAAAGTTTTATTTTATATTTATTTGCATACTGTTTAGTATCAATTTGCCTGCTGTACTGCATGCTCTGTAAGGGCATCAGGACAGTGCCTGGCGTATGACAGATAATAAATATATCTTGAATAACATACATGAAGACAAAGTTAAAGCAGATTATGAAAAGTGCTATACTGTATATACACATGCCTTAGGAAACAAGGAGTATTTGGACTAATATTTGAACTAATTGAGTCTAACAGAAGAAAGATAATACAGGAAGGGAATTAAGGCCAATGAGCAGCTCCAGCAAATGCACAAAACAGCATGGCAGGTACAAAGAACTTAGAGAACTTCCATATGTTTGTTTGCACATAGGTAAGTGTGAGTGAAGTGGTAGGCAAGGTCAAATTAATCATGCATTCAATGAATTTTTATTGAGCACCTACTCAGGAAGGGCTTCTTAATCCATGCTAAGAAGTTTGGGTTTTATCCAAACAGTATTGAGTAAGTTTTAAAGGATTTGAGAGTCCTAAGATTCAATTCCTATTTTAGAAACTTCATTCTGGAGGTTGGGCAATAGGTTATTTAGACAGTAGCAAGGCTGGAGGCATGTAAAGATCACTTAGAAAAGCTGTTACAGGGACACCTGGGTGGCTCATGTAGTTAAGCATCTGCCTTCAGCTCAGGTCATGATCTCAGAGTCCTGGGATTGAGCCCAATACTGTGCTCCCTGCTCAGCAGGGGGTCTGATTCTCCCTCTCCCTTTGCTCCTCCCCCTGCTCATTCCCTTTCTCCTTCCCTCTCTCTCTTTCTCTCAAACAAATAAATAAAATAAAATCTTTTTTTTAAAGCTGTTTCAGAAATCCATATGAGAAAAGCAGTGGCAGTGGGAATGAAGAATGCATGGTTCGAGGAAATATTTAGACGCTAGAACTGACACAATTTGATGGGAATTTTCTCACTCTGGGAAGTGAGAGAGTAGAGTGTAGGATGATTCTTGGGTTTCTGGTACATGCAATGGGATGGAGAGAAAAGTCTACAGGAAGAAGGGAAAATTGAAACAGGGAAATTGTGATGTCCATTTAGTATATATCAATACCTGTGGGAAAGATTAACAGTTGTCTACAAGAATCCATTTTCTCCCCTTTCCACATAATAGTAGCTACGATGTGACTGCCCAGACTCCTTTGAGACTACATTTCTCAGTCTTTCTTGAGGCTGTGTGGTTGGCATATGAATAAGATCTTTCTGTCAGAATGTAAACAATAGTGAAGTAAATAATTTTTCAGTTACTTAAGAAGGAATCCTTGTCCCTGGATTTCTGTCCTTTGCTCTTCTACTGGTTGGAGTGGTAAAGACCAGAATTACCTAAAGGCTAAATTACAGGTTGAAGTCAGCAGATAATCCATTAGCCTGGGTTCCTGCATATATCAGAGCTGTCTGTTAACCTAGAAACTTCATCTTGTGCTATTTAAATGGTACAACAATAAATTTATTTCTCTTTAAGCCATTAATTTTTAGTCTTTTGTTATAGCAGCTTAGCCTGTCTCATGCAATATCTAAGTGGAAATATAGGCAGTTGTCTACCCTGGTCTGAGGAACAGGAGAAAGCTAAGATTTGTGGTCATAATCAAATTGGGTGGGATGCATGACATCAGCCAGAAGGCAGAATAGGACATTCTAGCTCTCATACCTCCAAGAAATACCAATGTGACAATAATCCAGAGACAAAAATATCTTCATGACAGCTCCATAAATTAGAAGAGAGGTTACAGCACCCAGATGGTGCACAGAAATGAGAAAAGATGCATTTAAGAAGACAGAAAGAACAGTATCACCTTACCTCTGTCACCATTACCCCTAGCCCATGCAGTGCAGCACCAAGAGAGATCCCAGGAGTTCTCCTCTGGGAAAAAGAGCAAAGAGCAAAGTGAAAGTCCAACTTCAGCATGGACACTGGCATCAGGCTCATTCTAGTGGATTCTGGTGCCAAGCCAGACCCTGGAGACCTGGCTCCAGGCCCATCATGGACCAAAGCATCAAGCCTCTTTGTGGACCTAGGAAAAAGGCCCACTCACTGACCATGGAACCAGACTCGCTTGCCCACAGATCCTAGCATGAAGCCTGCCTTCTTGAAGACCCAGGTGCCAAGCCTGCTCACCCATGGCCCTGGCAGCATGCTTACACATTGACCCTGCCAGCCAGCCTTCCCAGAATCTCTGGTTAAGCAGAACGGTGAAGGACTTTCCTTGCTAAATCCAGTCTGTAAAGATTAGAAGAGGTAACTACTCCTTCAAATGTGATGAGACTAATGCAAGACTATAAAGATCATGAAGAATCAGGAAACATGATATCACCAAAGGAACAGAGTAAAGCTCTAATAACTGGTCCTAAAGAAACGGAAATATGAAAACTGCCTGACAAAGAATTCAAAATAGTCATCTGAAAGATGTTCAATGAGAACACAGGTAAACAACTAAACAAAATCAGGAAAATAATACAAGAACAAAATGAGAAATTCAATGAGGAGATGGAAACTATATTTTAAAAAGCAGAAATTCTAAAGCTAAAGAATGAAATGACTGAACTGAATAATTAAATAAAAACAGAAACAGCAGACTTGATCAAGCTGAAGAAAAAAAAATCAGTGAGCTTGAAGACAAGTCGTTTGAAATTACCTAGTCAGAGGAACAACAACAACAGCAAAAATGTAAAGTAGTAAAGATAGTCAACAAGACTTTATGGAATGCCATCAAACAACCCAAAATGTGTATTTTGGGAGTCCCAGAAGGAGAAGAGGAAGAGAAAGGAGGAGGAAGCTTATTTAAAGAAATAATTGTTGAAAATTTCACAAATCTTGGGAGGGAACTGGACATCCAAATTCATAAAGCCCCAAAGATCCTAAATAAGTTGAGGTCTACACTAAGACAAACTATAATTCAATTGTCAAAAGCTGAAGACATAGAGAGAATTTTGAACCCAGCAAGAAAAAAATGACTTGTCACACACAAAGGAACCCTCATAAGATCATAAGGAGATTTCTCTTTTTAAAATATTTTATTTGTTTATTTGAGAGAGAGAGAGAGAGAGAGCAGATTGAGAGAGAGGGAGAGTGAGAGCAGGAGTTGGGGTGGAGGGACAGAGAGAGAGGGAGAAGCAGGCTCCGCACTAAGCAGGAAGCCTGATGTGAGGCTAGATATCAGGACCCTGGGACCATGACCTGAGCCGAAGACAGATGCCTAACAATCTGAGCCACCCAGGCACTCTTATGAGCATATTTCTCAAACAAAAACTTTACAGGGAAGTGTGGGATGATACATTCAAAGTTTTGAAAGATAAAAAAGTGCCAACTAAGAATACTGTGCCCCCCCAAAAAAAAAACCTGTCCTTTAAAAATGGAGAGAAAAATATTTTCCCAGACAAACAAAAACTGAATGAGCTCATCATCATCAACTACACCTGCACTACTACAAGCTCTAAAGAGAGCTCTTCAGGTTGAAACAAAACAATGCTAAACAGAAACATGAAAGTATGTTAAGTATAAATTTCACTGATAAAGGTAAGTATATAGATAGGTAAATACAGAATAACATAATACTTTAACAGTTGTGCGTAAATTATGTTTAACTCTAGTATAAAAGTTAAAACACAAAATATTAGGAAAACCTAACCACAAAAATTGGTCGATGGATACAAAATATAAAAAGAAGAAAATTCTGATATCAATAACAGTGTATGTGGTGGGGGGAAAGTGGTAAAAGTGTAGAGGTTTTGTGATTGAATTTAGGTTGTTGTCAGCTCAAAGAGACTATTACAACAATAAAAATTGTTATTCAAGGCCTCATGGTAAATACAAAGAATAAACCTAGAACAGATATAAAAAATAAAGAGAAAGGAATCAAAGTATATCATACATGCACCCCAATGCAGCAATGTCCGTAATAGCCAAAATATGGAAAGAACCCAGATGTCCATGGACAGATGAATGGATAAAGAAGGTGAGGTATACAAATATACACAGTGGAATATTACTCAGCCATCAGAAAGAAAGAAATCTTGCCATTTGAAATTATATGGATGGAACTATAGCATATTATGTTGAATGAAATAAGTCAGTTAGAGAAAAACAAATAACATATGATTTCACTCATATGTGGAATTTAAGAAACAAAACAGATGAACATAGAGGAAAGGAAGGAAAAATAAAATAAGACAAAATCAAGAGAGGGAGACAAACCATAAGGGACTCTTAATAATAGGAAACAAACTTAGGGTTGCTGGAGGGGAGGTGGGTGAGGGAATGGGGTAACTAGGTGGTGGGAATTAAGGAGGGCAGTTGATGTAATGAGCACTGGGTGTTATATGCAACTGATGAATCACTAAACTCTACCTCTGAAGCTAATAATACACTATATGTGGATTAATTGATTTTAAATTTAAAAATAAAAGTATATAACTACCAAAAAATCATCAAATCATAACGCAAGATAGTCAAACTGGGTTAAAATCAAAGCCATGGAAATGAATAAGTGATAAAAAACTGTACAGATAAAGAAAAGGACTTCAGATGGAACACAGGGAAATACGATCCTTAAAGTGTGTCTTTTGGAAAGAGGCCAATATCACAATGAAGTGTGAAAGAATAAGAGAGATAGAGGATAGTGTTATATTATAGAAGCTAAGAGAGGAGATAGTATCAACTAACATAACACAATTAATAAAATAAAACAAATAAAATAAACAATGGGGTTGTCAAATGTTCAAATGCTACAGAGAGACCAAGAAAGTGTCAAGACTTAAAATGGCCTTTGAATTTAGCAATTATGGTGACCTTGATCTTAATATTAGAGTTGTGTATGAATCAAAGTTATATGAAATTAATGTAGTAAAATTAGGAAAGGAGGAAGAAGAATCAAAGGGAGATTCTTTCATGAAGCTTCACTCTGCAGGAAAATAAAGAAATGGAATGAGGTCAAGGAAGAAATTGTTTTTAAGATGGCAGAGACTTGAGCATTTTTTATGCTAAGGAGAATAAGGAACTACATAGATAAATCAAGCAAACAAACAAAAACAATGTTGGAGTGGAGGCAGAGTTGAATGATTTCCTCTGTGTGTAGACAGTAGGAAGGTGCAGATGGCAAGACAAATCCCAAATAGGGATTCTGAGTAGCAAGTGTGCTATAATGATGCAGGTCAAAATGCAGAGGGTACTGGTAGAGCAGTTGGTGGATTACTCTCTCCATCCTTGCATTCTTAGAGGTTTAACACCACATCTGCCACAATGTCTACTAAAACCTAGCACAATCACCACCACTATGCCTTTCTAAGCTTAAGAACTACATTTCCCAGAACCTCTTCCTATATAAATCCCAACTATAGTTTGCCAATGGAAGAGATTTGTGTGAAATTTGGAAATTGGGAGCAAAGAGGGAGCCATTATTCCTAGGAGGTCAAGGTGGCTACACATGATAGCTTCTCGAATTTCCCCACAGTGACTTTTTCTCCAGTCCTTGGAAGGCCTTCATTCTCTAAGCTCTTCCCACAGTCTCATATTCCTTAATTCCTATAGTAAGCCTCTTATTCCCATAATACTCACAGTGGCTCTCTTTTCCTAGTCAAAGCAAGATGGGTACACCATGCCTTGTGTTGACACAGCTATCCCCACCCTCTTTGAGAGGAAAAAAAAGAAACATCTAATTATTCTGACCTCCATTCAACTGTTTTCCTTGGCATTGTCATTTGGAAAAATAGCTGAGAACACCTCAGACTCAATTGCCTGGGATTCTTGGATCCTATCACCCTAAAATCCTTCCTCCATTCTTAAGAGCTGACTTCTTGGGTGCCAATCATTCCCACAGTGCTCCTGCATAATTGGATGCTGTCATCTCAGACAAAACCCTTGCATTCTTGGCAATGCTCATTAAAATGGGACCACACAGAGGGTATGGGATTGTAATACATCATGGGCTGATCCTGGATCCTCTTTAACACCTTCCTAAGAAGTGATTCATCATGACCACACTCAGTCACTTGTTTAGAGAACAAGAAGATTCTTTACTACACTATTGGGAATCTCATTCCTCAGATAGTGCTGGCTCCAAAGCCAGCTGTATGCACAGAGTTTAGCAAATTATTAGGGTGTGGCAGATTTTGAAGATCCACCTTTACCTAGCCTAACAGTAAATCCTACTTAGTTTAGGGCACATGGAAGGGCCCTAATTTACTTGAGTTGTACAGAACCTGGGTTTCTGAATCTTCTCTTTCAGTCAGTTCTCTTTCTCTTATTCCAAGTAGAGAGGCTGCTTACTGTTGTGACTCTGAAGCCAGACTACCTGAAATAAAATCCTGACTTGATTTGGGGAAAATTGCCTAACCTCCCTGTAACTCACCAGTAAAATAAGGGTGATAGTAGGGAGGATTAAAGAAATGCTATGTTTCAAGTGCTCAGTATATTCCTGACACTTAATAAGCCCACGGTAATGATAACTTTATTTACTGCACTAAAATATGATTTTTCTTCCTGGTCATTTTTTTATTGCCATTACATCAGTTTTATCACAAATATGGATCAAATGAGGTTGCTTTAGCTTAGGCTTGGCAAGTATACTCTCTATCAACCCCTTCACCTAACTTATAATATGTCTGAAATAACTTTCTTATTTGTGCCTGATCAAGCTTAAATATTGGCCTAGATTATACCTTAAAACTTTCCTACCTGATTACTGTTTTATGATAAAAGATCTTGCCCCTACCACTTTCTAACCTCATCCTCTATGTCTGTCTCCCTGCTCACTCCATTCCAGCCACACTAGCTCATTGCTGTCTCTTAAATACATCAAGTAGCTCCTACCATAGGGCCATTTCCCTTGTTCTTCTATTCATAAATCTCTTCCCCTGGGAACATGGCTTGAACCCTCATTAACTTCTTGCCTTTACCCATATGTCAATTTCTAAGCTAGCCCTCCCCTGAACACCTTATACAAAATACTCCTCCCAAATCCCACTCCTCTTTATCCTACTTTATTTTTCTCCATAGTACTTATCACCATCTTTCATATCGTATAGTTACTTATTCATTGTCTATTCCTTCTTCCTCCTGTTCCCAATGGAATTTCCCTGTCCACTGGGTAGAAAGATACTTTATCCCAGGCACTAAAGCATATTAGGATCTAGCTTAATACAGTTGTCCAGACTCCTCTAACTCCAACTTTTTAAAATCAATTATAACTTTAAAAAGTGACAAAATAAATCATTGTTCCCAAACAAGGGAAAACAATACTTTATTGTCTTATAAATAAATTTTCTAAAGAAGTAACTATTTTATCTTCTGCCAGTAGTTAAACAAGAAGCAAGAGGAATACAGAGAAAGAAAGTGATAAATATTACGGGAAATTTGAAAAGACTATTTATGTGTGTATATAAAAAATGACAGGAAAAAGGAATATTGATTAGCAGATGTCTAGAGTTGAGATATTGCACAACATCACTTATGTCCAAATTGATAGCTGTACCACAGTGAGTTGGGTTGCAGAACAACTCCATGTTGGTCCCTGAAAAAATCATAATCATAGTGATATGTTCCATCTCTACTGAGTTAATGTCACTACTGTCTTAATTACATACTGAAATTATCACTCCAATGGAGAAACAAAAAACAAATCTCATTTGAGTTCAAAAAGTCTCAGGCAAAGATCATGAGGTCACATTTTATATACGATGTTTGGTGGAGGTGTTTTTTTATTTTTGAAAAAACTTTTCAGTTACTGTCTACCTGAACATAATTTAAAAATAATAATCAAATAAAAAAAATAAAATTAATTAATTAATCAATTAATTTAAAAACTTATTTTGAAATAGTTATACATTCACAAGAAGTTGCAAAAATATAAAGAGTTTCTCTGTACCTTTTATGAGGTTTCTCCCCCTTGACCATTTTTTTAATGTTTCAACTTTTTAGAAGAAATATTTTTAAAAATGCATTTTAATAGACATCTCCGGGTAAATCTCATGTCACTTGTCCTTGTATAATAGTCTATGAAACACTGTTTTGGTGTTCACAGGCTAAGAATAATCATTTTCTTCTTTCTCCTTACAAAAATTAATTAATAAATTAATTTATTCTACTTAGTTAACATCTAGTGCAATATTAGTTTCGGGAGTACAATTTAGTGATTCTTCACTTACACATAACACCCAGCACTCATCACAGGTGGCTTTCTGATCCTCAACTCTATGCTCAAATAATCTTCAACAAAGCACTAAAAAATATCCAGTGGAAAAAAAGACAGTGTCTTCAATAAATGATGCTGGGAAAATTGGACAGCTATGTATAGAAGAATGAAACTTGACCATTCTCTCACTCCATAGACAAAGATAAACTTGAAATGGATGAAAGACCTCAACATGAGGCAGGAATCTATCAAAATCCTAGAGGCAAACATAGGCAGTGACCTCTTCGATATCGCCCACAGCAACTTCTTTCAAGACAAGTCTCCAAAGGCGAAGGAAACAAAAGTGAAAATGAACTCTTGGGACTTCATCAAATTAAAAATCTTCTGCATGGCAAAGAAAACAGTCAAAACAAAGAGGCAACCCATGGAATGGGAGAAGATATTCACAAATGACACCCCAAAGGGCTGATATCCAAGCTCTATAAAGAACTCCTCAAACTCAACACCCAAAAAATAGATAATCATGTCAAAAAATGGGCGGAAGAAATGACAGACACTTCTCCAAAGACGACATACAAATGGCTAACAGACAAATGAAAAAAATGTTCATCCTTAGACATTAGGAGATGGTTATGGAGGGGAAGAGGATGGGGGGATGGGTGAGCCTCGTGGTGGGTATTAAGGAGGGCATATATTGCATAGAGCACTGGGTGTGGTGCATGAACAATGAATCTTGGAACACTGAAAAAATAAAAAACAAAACACATTGAGATACCACCTTAAACCAGTTAGAATGGCCAAAATTAACAGGACAAGAAACAACAAGTGTTGGAGAGGATATGGAGAAAGGGGAACACTCTTTCACTGTTGGTGGGAATGCAAGTTGGTGCAGCCACTTTGGAAAACAGTGTGGAGATTACTCAAAAAATTAAAAATAGAGCTACCCTATGACCCTGCAATTACATTACTGGGTGTTTATCCCAAAGAAACAGATGTAGTGAAAAGAAGGGCCATATTATGCCCAATATTCATAGTAGCAATGTCCACAATCACCAAACTGTGGAGAGAGCTGAGATGCCCTTCAACAGACGAATGGGTAAAGAAGATATAGTCCATATATACAATGGAATATTACTCAGCCATCAGAAAGGATGAATACCCAACTTTTGCATCAACATGGATGGGACTGGAGGAGGTTATGCTGAGTGAAATAAGTGAAGCAGAGAAAGTCAATTATATGGTTTCACTTACTTTTGGAGCATAAGGAATAACATGGAGGACATTAGGAGAAGGAATGGAAAAGTGAAGTAGGGTAAATCAGAGGGGGAGACAAAGCATGAGAGACTGTGTAGTATGAGAGACAAATTAAGGGTTTTGGAGGGGATGCATGAGCCTGGTGGTGGGTATTAAGGAGGGCATGTATTGCATGGAGCATTGGGTGTGGTATATAAACAATGAATCTTGGAACACTGAAAAATTTAAATTTAAAAAAAGTGCCTCTGAATACCCATCAACCATTTAACACATCCCCTCACCCACCTCCCCTCCAGCAACCCTCACTTTGTTCTCTGTAGTTAAGAGTCTCTTATGGTTTGCCTCCCTCATTTTTTTCCTTGCCCCTATTTCATCCATTTTCTTTCTAAAATTCCACATTTGAGTGAAATCACATGGTATTTATCTTTCTCTGATTTATTTTGCTTAGTATAATATACTCTAGCTCCATCAACGTTACTGCAAATGACAAGATTTCGTTCTTTTTATGGCTGAGTAATATTCCATTGTATATATATATATAAACCACATCTTCTTCATCCATTCCTCCATCAATGGACATCTGGGCCCTTTCCATAATTTTGATATTATAAATAATTCTGCTGTAAACATTGGGGTGCAAGCACCCTTTCAAATCAGTATCTTTGTACACTTTTAAAATACCTAGCAGTGTAATTACTGGGTCATAGGGTAATTTTCTTTTTAACTTTTTGAGGAAACTCCATACTGTTTTGCAGAGTTGCTGCACCAATTTATATTCCCACCAACACTATAAGAAGAATCCCCTTTCTCCACATCCTTGCCAACATCTGTTGTTTCTTGTGTTGTTAATTTTAGCACTTCTGACAGGTGGGAGGTGGTATCTCATTGTAATTTTGATTTGTATTTCCCTGACAATGAGTGATGTTGAGCATTTATTCATGTGTCTGTTATCCATTTGTATGTCCTCCTTGGAAAAATGTCTATTTATGTCTTCTGCCCATTTCTTGACTGTATAACTTTTGGGGGGTGATGTCGAGTTTGATAAGTTCTCTGCACATTTGGATACTAACCTTCTATCAGATGTGGTATTTGAAATATCTTCTCCCAATCTATAGGTTGCCTTTTCATATTGTTGATGGTTTCCTTCACTGTGCAGAAGCTTTTTATCTTGATGAAGTCCCAATAGTTCATTCTTGCCTTTGAAGTTGTAACTAGCAAGAAGGTGTTGAAGCTGATGTCAAAGAGGTTGCTGTTTGTGTTCCCCTCTAGGATTTTGATGGCTTCTTGTCTCACATTGGTGTCTTTCATCCATTTTGAACTTATTTTTTGTGTATGGTGTGAGAAAGGGGTCCAGATTCATTCTTCTGCATGTGGCTGTCCAGTTTTACCAACACTATTTGTTGAAGAAACTGTCTTTTTTCTATTTGATAATCTTTCTTGCATTGGAAAAGATTACTTGAGGATCCACTTCTGGGTTCTCCATTATAGTCCATTGATCCATGTGTCAGTTTTTGTGCCAATACCATTGTGGTATTTCCTAATTTTTTCTTGTGGTTGACTTCCAAAGTCATAGCATTAATGTCAGAAAATATGAGTGGTATAATCTTAATCTTTCTGTGCTTATTGATGCCTGATTTGTGACCCAGTATGTGATCTGTTATGGAGAATGTCCCATGTGCACTCTAAAAGAATGTGTATTCTCCTGCTTTAGGATGGAATGTCTTGAATATATCTATTAAATCCATCTGGTCCAATGTGTCATTCAAAGACATTCTTCTCTGTTGATTTTCTGCTTAGATGATCTGTCCATTGCTATAAGGGGGGTGTTAAAGTCCCCTACTATTTTTGTATTAGTATCAATGAGTTTCTTTATGTTCATTATTGCTTTATATATATGGTTGCTCTCGAGTTGAGGGCATAAATATTTACAATTATTAGATCTTCTTGTTGGGTAATACCCTTTTTTATGATATAGTTCCCTTCTTCATCTTTTGCTACAGTCATTGGTTTAAAATCTAGCTTGTCTGATATGTTTTTCTTACTTTACTTTTTTGGTGATCCAAGATTCATTGCTTATGCACCACACCCAGTGCTCCATGCAATATACACCCTCCTTAATACCCACCACCAGTCTCACCCATTCCCTCCCCCATAACCCTGAGTTTGTTTCTCAGAGTCCACAGTCTCTCATGAGTTTGTTTCTCAGAGTCCACAGTCTCTCATGATTTGTCACCCCCTCCAATTTACCCCAATTCACTTTTCCTTTCCTTCTCCTAAAGTCCTTCATTTTATTCCTTATGTTCCACAAGTAAGCGAAGCCATATTATAATTGACTTTCTCTGCTTCACTTATTTCACTCAGCATAATCTCCTCCAGTCCTGTCCATGTTGATACAAAAGTTGGGTATTCATCCTTATAGGGATAGAGGGAACATTCCTCAACTTCATAAAATCTATCTATGAAAAACCCACAGTGACTATAATTCTCAATGGTGAAAAACTGACAGCCTTCCCATTGAGATCAGGAACACGACAAGGATGCCCACTCTCACCACCATTCTTAAACATAGTACTAGAAGTCCTAACAACTATAATCACACAACAAAAAGAAACAACGGGTATTCAAATTGGCAAAGAAGAAGTCAAATTCTCTCTCATCGCAGATGACATGATACTTTATGTGGAAAACCCAAAAGACTCCACCCCCAAACTAAAAGATGGAAAAGCATTCCATGCTCATGGATCAGAAGAATAAACATTGTTAAAATGTCTATACTGCCCAGAGCAACCTATACTTTCAATGCCAACCTGATCAAAATTCCACTGGCATTTTTCAAAGTGCTGGAACAAACAATCCTAAAATTTGTATGGAACCAGAAAAGACCCCGAATCGCTAAGAATGTTGAAAAGAAAAACAAAGCTGGGGCATCACGTTGCCTGATTTCAAGCTTTACTACACAGCTGTCATCACCAAGACAGCATGGTACTGCACAAAAACAGACACATAGACCTGTGGAACAGAATGAAGAGTCCAGATATGGACCCTCAGCTCTATGGTCAAATAATCTTTGACAAAGCAGGAAACAATATCCAGTGGAAAAAGACATTTTCTTCAATAAATGGTGCTGGGAAAATTGGGCAGCTATATATAGAAGAATGAAAGTCGACCATTTTCTCACACCGTATACAAAGATAAACTCGAAATGGATGAAAGGCTCAATGTGACGCAGGAATCTATCCAAATCCTAGAGGAGAACATAGGCAGTAACCTCTTTGACATCAGCCACAGCAACTTCTTTCAAGACAAGTCTCCAAATGCAAAGGAAACAAAAGCCAAAATGAACTTTTGGGACTTCATCAAGATAAAAAGCTTCTGCACAGCAAAGGAAACAATCAACAAAACAAAGAGGCAACCCACGGAATGGGAAAAGATATTCAAAAATGACACAACAGACAAAGGACTGATATCCAAGCTCTATAAAGAACTTCTCAAGTTCAATCCCCAAAAAACAGATAATCATGTCAAAAAAATGGGCAGAAGACATGAACAGACACTTCTCCAAAGAAGACATAGAAATGGTCAGCACACACATGAAAAAAATGTTAGTCTTCACTAGCCATGAGGGAAACTCAAATCATAACCACATTGAGATACCATCTTACACCAGTTAGAATGGCCAAAGTCAACAAGACAGGAAACAACAAGTGTTGGAGAGAATGTGGAGAAAGTGGAACCCTCTTTCACTGTTGGTGGGAATGCAAGTTGGTGCAGCCACTTTGGAAAAGAGTGGAGATTCCTCAAAAAATTAAAAATAGAGCTATCCTATGACCCTGGAATTGGACTACTGGGTATTTACCCCAAAGATACAGATGTAGTGAAAAGAAGGGCCATTTGTACCCAATGTTCATAGAAGCAGTGTCCATAATCGCCAAACTGTGTAAAGAGCTGTGATGTACTTCAACAGATGAATGGATAAAGAAGTTGTGATCCATATATTCAATTGAATATTACACAGCCATTAGCTTGTCTAATATAAATGGCAACTCCAGCTTTCTTTTTATGTCCATTAGCATGATAAGTGGTTCTCCATCTCCTCACATTCAAACTGCAAATATCTTTAGTCTATAATGAGTCTCTTGTAGGCAACATATGGAAGGATCTTGGTTTTTTGTCCTTTCTGACACACTGTCTTTTGATTAGAGCATTTAGACCATTTACATTCAGAGTGTTATTGATAGATATGAATTCAGTGCCCTTTTATTACATATGGTCATTGTTTCTGGAGATTTTCTGAAGTCTTTTGGTTGTTCTTTCCCATTCAAAGAGTCCCTTTACTACTTCTTTCAGGGCTGGTTTAGGGGTCACAAACTTTAGTTTTTGTTTGTCTGGGAAACTCTTTATCTCTCTTTCTATTCTAAATGAAAGCCTTGCTGAAAAAAGTACTCTTTGCTGGAGATTTGCCCATTCAGTACATTGTATATATCATTCCACTCCCTTATGGCCTGCCATGTTTGTGTGGAGATGTTTGCTTCTCTTTTTAAAAAAATTATTATGATATGTTAGCCACCTTACAGTATATCATTAGTTTTTGATGTAGTGTTCCATGATTCATTATTTGCATATCACCATATGATCCTTTCAATTGATGCAGAAAAAGCAATTGACAAAATACAGCATCCTTTCTTGATTAAAACTCTTCAGAATATAGGGATAGATGGAACATTCCTCAATTTCATAAAAAAAATGTATGGAAAGCCCACAGCAAATATCATTATCAATGGGGTAAAGCTAAGAGATTTTCCCTTAAGATCAGGAACACAACAAGAATGCCCACTCTTGCCACTATTGTTCAACATAGTACTAGAAGTCCTAGCATCAGCAATCAGACAACAAAAAGAAAAAAAATTACTCAAATTGGCAAAGAAGTCAAACTCTCTCTCTTAACAGATGACATGATACTTTATGTGGAAAACTGAAAAGTTCCACCCCCAAACTACTAGAACTCATGGAGCAATTAAGCAATGTGGCAGGATACAAAATCAATGCACAGAAATCAGTTGCTTTTCTATACACTAACAATTTAAGAGAAATTAGGGAATCAATCGCATCTACAATAGCACCCAAAACCATAAGATACCCAGGAAAAACCTAACTAAAGATGTGAAAGATCTGTGCTCTAGAAACTACAGAACACTTATGAAAGAAATTGAAGACACAAAAAGATGGAAAAACATTCCGTGCTCATGGATTGGAAGATTAAACATTGTTAAAATGTCTATGCTGCCCAGAGCAATCTACACTTTCAATGCCATCCCTATCAAAATACCATTGGAGAGATTTGCTTCTAACAATATTTGTCTTTCCTTTTAAGTTAGGCATTTCCTTTCCCTTGCTTTTAAGATTTTTTCTTTGTCTTTATTTTGCAAATTTTACTATAATATGTCTGGGTGTTGGCCTGCATTTGCTGATTTTGATGGGGTTCTCTGTGCCTCCTGGATCTGAATGTCTTTTCCTTCCCCAGATTAGGGAAGTTTTCAGCTATAGTTTGCTTAAATAAATCTTCTGTAGTATGTCCCCTCTCTTCTACTTCTGGAATCCTATGATATGAATGTTATTATGCTTCTTTGAGTCACTGGATTCCCTTAGTCTACATTTATGATCCACTACTTTCTTTCCCTGTTCTTTTCAGCTTCATTATTTTTCATAATTTTATCTTCTATATACTTATTCATTCCTCTACTTCTCCCATCCTTGTCATTACATCCAGTCAGTTTTGCATCTCAGTTGTAGAATTTTTTAGTCTACCCTGATTCGTTTTAGGCCCATTATCCCTGCTGTAAGCGACTCGCTGGTGTTCTATGCTTTTCTCAATCCCAGCTAGTATTGTTGTTTTAAATTCTGGATCAGGAATATTACTTATATCTTATTTGATTAGATCCCTGTCCATGACCCTTCCTTGTTCTTTCTTTTGGGATGACTTTCTCCATCTTTGCTTTTTATCTGTCTCTGCCTTCTTTTATTTTAATGCTAAAATAAGTCCTTTATTATTTTATTATTTTTTATTATGTTATGTTAGTCACCATGTAGTATGTCATTAGTTTTTGATGTAGTGTTCCATGATTCATTGTTTAAGTATAACACCCAGTGCTCCATGCAATATGTGCCCTCCTTAATATCCATCACCAGGCCAACACATCCCCCCACCGCCTCCCCTTTGTTCCTCAGAGTCCACAGTTTCCTCATGGTTCATCTTCCCCTCCGATTTCCCCCTCTTCATTTTTCCCTTCCTTTTTGTGTTAGGAAAGCCTGCTATGTTTCCTAGTTCTGAAAGCAATGGCTTTATTTAGAAAAGGTCATATACTGGGTGCCTTGGTGATTCAGTCAGTTAAGCATCTGCCTTCAGCTCATATCATGATCTCAGGGTCCTGGGATGAGCCCTGCATCAGGCTCCCTGCTCAGAGGGAAGTCTGCTTTTCCCTTTGCCTTTCCCCCCTCTTCATGTTAGCTCTCTCACTTTTCCCTCTCTCTCTCTCTCTCTCTCCTTCTTTCTCTCTCTCATGCATGCACGTGCATGCAAGAGTAAATTAAATCTTTTAAAATATTTGTTTAAAAAGAAGATGTCATTGGATGGAACTGGAGGGTATTATGCTGAGTGAAATAAGTCATTCAGAGAAAGACAATTATCATATGATCTCTCTGATATGAGGAACTTGAGGGGCAGGGTGGGGGGTCGTGGGCAGTAGGGAGGGAAAAATAATGAAACAAGATGGGATGCGGAAGGAGACAAACCATAAGAGACTCCTAATCTCACAAAACAAACTGAGGGTTACTGGGGGGTGGGAGGGTAGGGATAGGGTGGATGGGTTATGGACATTGGGGAGGGTTTGTGCTTTGGTGAATGCTGTGAAAGATGTAAGCCTGATGATTCACAGACCTGTACCCCTTGGGCAAAGAATAAAAATAAAATTAAAAAAAAAAAAANGGGTTTGTGCTTTGGTGAATGCTGTGAAAGATGTAAGCCTGATGATTCACAGACTTGTACCCCTTGGGCAAAGAATAAAAATAAAATTTAAAAAAAAAAGATGTCATATGCTGTCCAGAGTCTGGCACTTTAGGAAGTGTATCTGATGTGTGCTACATAGACTCTTTTGTTGTTTTGGATGCTCTTTTCCTCATGTCAGTCCTCTGAAGAATTTCTCCTTGTGTGCAGTGGGGAGTGTTTGGATCTTGTCCAGAGTGTGGGGAGTTTTTACTAGGTATGCTCTGATCTGCTTTTTTTTTTTTAATTGTGTTATGTCAGCTCCTATTTCCCCTAGAGCTGAAGATTTGCAGCACTCTACTATCAGTAGTCTTGGTGCATGTTAGGGGTTTATTGGCATTATAATTACCTTTAATCAATGTGACCCACTAGCCAACTGAGCCAGAACCAAGGCCTTCTGCCAAGCAGACTTATCACAGGTCACCTTGTACAGTATTTGGTGTCCAAAGAAGTTGATTAATCCAGAACACAGTATCTCACTTATAATTTTGGCTCTCAAAACAACCTGGTAAAAGCAACATTCATGTTGATGATATAATCCACAAAATGGACACAGAAAATATCAATATTTCAAGCAAATACAAGAAAGAAAAGATACATGGGTTTTGCTTTGTTTTGTTTTTTGGTTAAAAAAATAGCAATTTCTGCCTCCTTTTTTTGTTTAAATTCAATTAGCCAAGATACAGAACATCATTAGTTTTTGATATAACATTTAATGATTGGTCGAATATAACATCCAGTGCTCATGATATCACATGCCCTCTTTGCTTCTTACTGAATGGCTCTTCTGTTTCAGGCATTTGATTTAATTCTCTTAAATTTTGTAACTACCCTCTAAAGGAAATTCCCCATATCTATGGAAATATTAAGTCACATATCTAATGAGTGGCAGAGGCAGGATTCCAACCCAGATTTGTCAGATTCCAAGGTTTATGCTCTTAGTCACTAGGCTAAACAAGTTTGATAATAGATTTTGTTTTAGTCTTTAAGGAGAATCCAAGAAACATTCCTTCAAGAGTCTTACCTTGTGTTTGCCCTGAATTATTATTCTGCATGGGCCAGACTTAGGAAATGTGTGTGAGAAAGGCCCTGGCAGAGGTCTAGGCTAATAGCCTCTTCTCTTGTGGCATAGGCCCCAAGCCCCACTCTCCATGAGTCCATCTGCCTCTCAAGCCATAACCACCTCAAAAATGAGTAGAATGTCATCTTTGAATATCTTAAAAAGCTAGGTGTTTCCCCAGATCTGCCACTTGTGGGGTCCCTGCTCAAAGAATAGTGGCCCGACCATGCCTCAGATCATGGTTCATGACAACCCTGAACTGAAAGTCCTCTCCTGGGTTCTGTCTTTGCAGCAAGCTTCCCCAACCTGATACCTGGGAGCTCTGCCATGCTTGGGCACCCCCCCAGTCTTTCCATGACCCCTGAGGGTGCTGAGACCACACTGACCCAGAGAGGATTCCACCCCTCACTTAGCCACTGGAGTGACTTTACAGACTGTGGACTGGATTCTGGCCAAAAAAAAACCAAAAAAACAAAAAAACAAAAAAACAAGTGGCACTCAGAGACCTTGGAGTATTGGAGGTTTATTCTATGCCAGTGGGCTCAGAGGAGAGTAATCTCTCAAGTTCTGAGCCCAGAGCACAAAGGGGGTAGTTTATACACTTTTACATCCATATCTGTGCTACTTTCCTGGCTGCAGCTGGTGGGGATAGAGGAAAATCTGGAATGGTCCTGGGGTCAGGCCTGGGACTCTCCTGCTGGATTGGGGACTCTCCTGCTGGATTGGTCAGCCATCTCAAAACACAGATTTTCCTTATCACGACTTCCCTCCATGGAGCAGACTTTTAAAATTCTGATTTTGTGCTCTGTTGCTTTCTCACTTGCCAGGAACAGGCCCCTCACCCCACAGTCTATCTTCCCATATACTGCCTCCAATTCACTTCTCTGCACATCCTACCTTCCAGAAAGTAATCACTTTTCTGTTCATAGAATTGCTTCCATTCTTCTCCTCGATCTTCTCTTGAGTTTGTAGGTGTTCAGAATGATGTGATAAATATCTAGCTGAATTCCAGGGACCAGATGAAATTTAGGTCTCCTAACTCTCCACCATCTTGCTCCTTCCCTCTCTAAGTGCACTTTAAAATAAAATCTATTCTGGGGGAGCGGCAAAATGGTGGAGGAGTAGGAGACCGATTATCATCAGGTCCCAGGAATTCACCCAGAGAGCTATAAAACTATTCTGAACACCTACAAATTCCACCAGAGATCGAAGAGAAGAAGAGCAGCAATTCTTGGAACAGAAAATTGACCGCCTTCTGGAAGGTAGGCTGTGCGGAGAAGTGAATCTGAGGCGACAGGAAGATAGACCCGGGGGGAGGGGCCGGCTCCCGGCAAGGGAGCAAGCAGCGGAGCACAGACTCGGAACTGTTAGAAGTCGGCTCCACTGAGGGACGTCACCCCAGAGGCCAAGCGGGGGGTGAAGCACCTGCTGGGACAGTGTGGTCTCAGGACCCACGGGGACACAAAAAGACCAGGGGTGTCTGAATGCGACTGAGCTCCCAGGTCTCAGAGAGAAGCCAGTGGGAGAGACGGAGCTGAGCTGAGGTGTCTCTCAGCTCGGGGTTACCTTGGGCAGTGATCTGAAGCACAGCCGGGCCACTGCTCTGTGAGCGGGGACCCCACGGGCAGCAGAGCCAGAGAGACTCATCTTCCTCCTCCGGGAGGAGCGGTGCGGGAGAGGCTGCAGGAATCTGCCGGGTTTGGAGATTCTAAACGGGGCCGCGCCAGAGACAGAGACACTCGGTCACAGGCCGGGTGAGCTCGGAGCACGGCCGGAGACCAGGAGACGGGAGGGACTGCTTTTCTCTCAGGCGCGCTGAGGACTGAGGCCCCAGGCTCTCAGCTCCTCTGGGTCGGAGACTGGGAGCCGCCATTTTCAGTCCCGTCCTCTAATGAGGTACGGAAAGCGTTCAGGGAACAAAAGCTCCTGAGAGCGAAACCGAGCTGATTACTTAGCCTGGCCCCTGGCGAGGACGGTGGGAATCCGCCTCGGGCAGAGACACTTGAGAATCACAGCAACAGGCCCCTCCCCCAGAAGACCAAGGGGAAAAAAAAAAAAACCATCCAGGCAAAAAAAAGTCAAGTTCAAGATTGCTGAACATTGCGGAACTTCAGAAATACGGAAAAGCAACGGAGACAATTCATGGCTTTTTCCCCATGATTCTTCAGTTGTTCAAAGTTAAATTCATTGAATTTTTTTTTCTTTGAATGTTTTTCTTACGTTTTTCTTTTAAAATTTTCCCTTTTCCTATTTTAACGTTCTTAACTCTTACATCGTATCAACAATTTTTATTCTTTTCTTAAATTTTTATTGTTATACTCATATTTTATTCCTTCATTGTTTTTAACCTTATTTTTTTGGATACTTATAGGGTCTGTTCAATTCACCAATCTAATAGAGAGAGATAGAGATAGATAGAGATAGAGATAGATATAGATATGGAGTCATAGACATAGATATAGAAACAGAAATAGATAATATAGATACAGGATTTTGTTTTATTCATTTTTGTTTAGTTTTTGTATGATTTTGGGTTTTTGGGTTTTTGTTTGTTTGTTTGTTTGTTAGTTTTTGGATTTGGTTTTTTTTGTTTTTTGTTTTTTGTTTTTTTTTTTTTTGTTTTTTTTTTTTTTTCCCCTCTTACTTTTCTACCCAGTTCCAGGTCTCTTCTGAGTAGGTTAGTGTATATTTCTCTGGGGTCATCGCTACCCCTTAGTATTTAGTTCTCTCATCCATCTATTCCTATCTGCATAAAATGACAAGGCGGAAAAAATCAACACAAAAAAAAGAACAAGAGCCAGTAATGACGGCTAGGGACCTAATCAATGCGGACATTAGTAATATGACAGAACCAGAGTTCAGAATGACGATTCTTAAGGTGCTGGCTGGGCTTGAAAAAAAAATGGAAGAAAATAGAGAAGCTGTCTCTAAAGAAATAAAAGACCTTTCTGGAGAAATAAAAGAACTAAAATCTAACCAAGCTGAAATCAAAAAAGCTATTAATGAGGTGCAATTGAAAATGGAGGCTCTTACTGCTAGGATAAATGAAGCCGAAGATAGAATTAGTGATTTAGAAGACAAAATGTCAGAGAAAAAAGAAGAGGATGAAAAGAGAGACAAACAACTACTGGACCATGAGGAGAGAATTCGAGAGATAAGTGATGCCATAAGACGAAACAATATTAGAATAATTGGGATCCCAGAAGAGGACGAGATTGAGAGAGGGCCAGAAGGTATATTGGAGCAGATCTTAATACAGAATTTCCCTAATCTGGCAAAGGGAACAAGCATCAAAATCCAGGAGGCACAGAGAAGCCCCCCCAAAATTAATAAAAATAGGTCCACACCCCGTCATCTAATAGTAAAACTTACAAGTCTTAGTGACAAAGAGAAAATCCTGAAAGCAGCTCGGGACAAGAGGTCTATAACATACAATGGTAGAAATATTAGATTGTCAGCAGACCTATCCACAGAGACCTGGCAGGCCAGAAAGAGCTGGCATGATGTATTCAGAGCACTAAATGAGAAAAATCTGCAGCCAAGAATACTATATCCAGCTAGGCTCTCACTGAAAATAGAAGGAGAGATAAAAATCTTCCAGGACAAACAAAAACTCAAGGAATTTGCAAACACCAAGCCAGCCCTACAGGAAATATTGAAAGGGGTCCTCTAAGCAAAGAGACCTTAAAGAAACATAGACCAGAAAGGAAGAAACACAATATACAGTAACAGTCACCTTACAGGCAATACAATGGCTCTAAATGTATATCTCTCAATAGTTACTCTGAATGTAAATGGACTAAATGCCCCAACTAAAAGACACAGGGTATCAGAATGGATAAAAAAACAAGACCCATCGATATGCTGTCTACAAGAAACTCATCTTACACGCAAAGACACCTCCAGATTTAAAGTGAGGGGATGGAAAACAATTTACCATGCCAATGGACAGCAAAAGAAAGCTGGAGTGGCAATCCTTATATCAGATAAACTAGACTTTAAGGCAAAGAATATCATAAGAGATGAAGAAGGACACTATATCATACTAAAAGGATCTGTCCAACAAGAAGATCTAACAATCATAAATATCTATGCCCCTAACATGGGAGCAGCCAATTATATAAACCAATTAATAACAAAATCAAAGAAACACATTGACAAGAATACAATATTAGTAGGGGACTTGAACACCCCCCTTACTGAAATGGACAGATCATCAAAGCAAAAGATCAACAAGGAAATAAAGGCTTTAAATGACACCCTGGACCAGTTGGACATCACAGATATATTCAGAACATTCCATCCCAAAACAACAGAATACACATTCTTCTCCAGTGCACATGGAACATTCTCCAGAATAGACCATATTCTGGGTCACAAATCAGGTCTCAACAGGTACCAAAAGATTGGGATCATTCCCTGCATATTTTCAGACCATAATGCTCTGAAACTAGAACTCAACCACAAAAGGAAAGTTGGAAAGACCTCAAATACATGGAGGCTGAAGAACACCCTACTCAAGAATGAATGGGTCAACCAGGAAATTAAAGAAGAATTAAAAAAATTCATGGAAACAAATGAAAATGAAAACACAACTGTTCAAAATCTTTGGGATACAGCAAAAGCAGTCCTAAGAGGAAAGTATATAGCAATACAAGCCTTTCTCAAGAAACAAGAAAGGTCTCAAGTACACAACCTAACTCTACACCTACAAAAGCTAGAGAAAGAACAGCAAAGAAAGGCTACACCCAGCAGGAGAAGAGAAATCATAAAGATCAGAGCAGAAATCAATGAAATAGAAACCAAAAGAACAGTGGAACAAATCAATGAAACTAGGAGCTGGTTCTTTGAAAGAATTAATAAGATTGATAAACCCCTGGCCAGACTTATCCAAAAGAAAAGAGAAAGGACTCAAATTAATAAAATCATGAATGAAAGAGGAGAGATCACAACCAACACCAAAGAAATACAAACAATTCTAAGAACATATTATGAGCAACTCTACACCAGCAAATTTGACAATCTGGAAGAAATGGATGCATTCTTAGAGAAATATAAACTACCAAAACTGAACCAGGAAGAAACTGAAGACCTGAATAGACCCATCACCAGTAAGGAGATTGAAGCAGTCATCAAAAATCTCCCAACGAACAAGAGCCCAGGGCCAGACGGCTTCCCAGGGGAATTCTACCAAACATTTAAAGAAGAATTAATACCTATTCTCCTGAAACTGTTCCAAAAAATAGAATTGGAAGGAAAACTTCCAAACTCCTTTTATGAGGCCAGCATTACCTTGATCCCCAAACCAGGCAAAGACCCCATCAAGAAGGAGAATTACAGACCAATATCTTTGATGAATACGGATGCAAAAATCCTCAACAAAATACTAGCCAATAGGATCCAGCAGCACATAAAAAGGATTATTCACCACGACCAAGTGGGATTTATTCCTGGGATGCAAGGTTGGTTTAACATTCGCAAATCAATCAATGTGATACAAGACATTAATAAAAGAAAGAACAAGAACCATATGATCCTCTCAATAGATGCTGAAAAAGCATTTGACAAAGTACAGCACCCTTTCTTAATCAAAACTCTTCATAGTGTAGGCATAGAGGGTACATACCTCAATATCATCAAAGCCATCTACGAAAAACCCACAGCGAATATCATTCTCAATGGAGAAAAACTGAGAGCTTTTCCCCTAAAGTCAGGAACACGGCAAGGCTGTCCACTATCACCACTGCTATTCAACATAGTACTAGAAGTCCTAGCCTCAGCAATCAGACAACAAAAAGAAATAAAAGGCATCCAAATCGGCAAGGAAGAGGTCAAACTCTCACTCTTTGCAGATGATATGATACTTTATGTGGAAAACCCAAAGGACTCCACTCCAAAACTGCTAGCACTCATACAGGAATTCAGTCAAGTGTCAGGATATAAAATCAATGCACAGAAATCAGTTGCATTTCTATATACCAACAACAAAACAGAAGAAAGAGAAATTAAAGAGTCAATCCCATTTACAATTGCACCCAAAACCATAAGATACCTAGGAATAAACCTAACCAAAGAGGCAAAGAATCTGTATTCAGAAAACTATAAAGTACTCATGAAAGAAATTGAGGAAGACACAAAGAAGTGGAAAAACATTCCATGCTCATGGATGGGTAGAATAAATATTGTGAAAATGTCTATGCTACCTAGAGCAATCTACACATTTAATGCAATCCCCATCAAAATACCAGCAATTTACTTCAAAGAAATGGAACAAATAATCCTAAAATTTATATGGAACCAGAAAAGACCCCGAATAGCCAAAGGAATGTTGAAAAAAAAAAGCAAAGTTGGCGGCATCACAATTCCAGATTTCAAGCTCTATTACAAAGCTGTCATCATCAAGACAGTATGGTACTGGCACAAAAACAGACACATAGACCAGTGGAACAGAATAGAGAACCCAAAAATGGACCCTCAACTCTATGGTCAACTAATCTTCGACAAAGCAGGAAAGAATGTCCAGTGGGAAAAAGACAGTCTCTTCAACAAATGGTGTTGGGAAAACTGGTCAGCCACATGCAGAAAAATGAAACTGGATCATTTCCTGACACCACACACAAAAATAGACTCAAAATGGATAAAAGACCTCAATGTGAGAAAGGAATCCATCAAAATCCTCGAGGAGAACACAGGCAGCAACCTCTTCGACCTCAACCGCAGCAACTTCTTCCTAGGAACCTCACCAAAGGCAAGGGAAGCAAGGGCAAAAATGAACTATTGGGACTTCATCAAGATTAAAAGCTTTTGCACAGCAAAGGAAACAGTCAACAAAACCAAAAGACAACTGACAGAATGGGAGAAGATATTTGCAAATGACATATCAGATAAAGGGCTAGTATCCAAAATCTATAAAGAGCTTCTCAAACTCAACACCCATAAAACAAATAACCCAGTCAAGAAATGGGCAGAAGACATGAACAGACATTTCTCCAAAGAAGACATCCAAATGGCCAACAGACACATGAGAAAGTGCTCAACATCACTCGGCATCAGAGAAATACAAATTAAAACCACAGCGAGATACCACCTTACACCAGTCAGAATGGCTAAAATCAACAAGTCAGGAAATGACAGATGTTGGCGAGGTTGCGGAGAAAGGGGAACCCTCCTACACTGTTGGTGGGAATGCAAACTGGTGCAGCCACTCTGGAAAACAGTATGGAGATTCCTCAAAAAGTTGAAAATGGAGCTACCCTACGACCCAGCAATCGCACTACTGGGTATTTATCCTAAAGACACAAAGGTAGTGATCCTCAGGGGCACGTGCACCCGAATGTTTATAGCAGCAATGTCCACAATAGCCAAACTATGGAAAGAACCTAGATGTCCATCAACAGATGAATGGATAAAGAAGATGTGGTATATATATACAATGGAATACTATGCAGCTATCAAAAGAAACGAAATCTTGCCGTTTGCAACGACATGGATGGAACTGGAGGGTATTATGCTGAGCGAAATAAGTCAATCAGAGAAAGACAATTATCATATGATCTCTCTGATATGAGGAACTTGAGGGGCAGGGTTGGGGGTCGTGGGGGGTAGGGAGGGAAAAATAATGAAACAAGATGGGATGGGGAAGGAGACAAACCATAAGAGACTTCTAATCTCATAAAACAAACTGAGGGTTACTGGGGGGTGGGAGGGTAGGGATAGGGTGGATGGGTTATGGACATTGGGGAGGGTTTGTGCTTTGGTGAATGCTGTGAAAGATGTAAGCCTGATGATTCACAGACCTGTACCCCTTGGGCAAAGAATAAAAATAAAATTAAAAAAAAGAAAAAAAAGAAATTAAAAATAGAGCTACACTATGACCCTGCAATTGCACTACTGTGTATTTATCCCAAAGATACATATGTAGTGAAAAGAAGGGCCATATGTACCCCAGTGTTCATACCAACAATGGCCACAATCGCCAAACTGTTGATAGAGTCAAGATGTCCTTCAACAGATGAATGGATAAGGAAGATGTGGTCCACATATACAATGGAATATTACTCAGCCATTAGAAAGGATGAATATCTACCTTTTGTATCAGTGTGGACTGAACTGGAGGAGATTATGCTGAATAAAATAAGTCAAGCAGAGAAAGTAAATTATTATATTGCTTCACTTACTTGTAGAGCATAAGGAATAAGAAATTAATATATTGCTTCACTTACTTGTAGAGCATAAGGAATAGAGGATATTAGAAGAAGGAATGGAAAAGTGAATTGGGGTAAATCAGAGGAAGAGATGAACCATGAGCGAGTGTGGACTCTGAGAAACAAACTGAGGGTTATGGAGGGGAGTGTGGTAAGGGGATGGGTAAGCCTGGGGGAGGGTATTAAGGAGGGCATGTATTGCATGTAGCACTGGATGTGGTGCATAAACAATGAATCTTGGATCACTGAAAAAATAAAGTAAAAAAAAAATGCCACTTGGAATCCAGTCTCTCGTCTTTCTTCTCCCCCTCCAATTTACAAACTGAGGGTTATGGAGGGGTGGGGGGGTGAGAGGATGGGTGAGCTTGGTGGTGGGTATTAAGGAGGGCAAGTATTGCATGGAGCACTGGGTGTGGTACATAAACAATGAATCTTGGAACACTGAAAAAATAAAATTAATTTAAAAAAATTTAAGGGCATCTCGGCTCATTCCATAGTTTGATGATTATGGACATTCCTGATATGAACATTGGCGTACATATGGCCCTTCTTCTCACTACATGTGAATTACCAAACTGTGGAAAGAGCCAAGATGCCCTTCAACAGACGAATGGGTAAAGAAGATGTGGTCCATATATACAATGGAATGTTACTCAGCCATCAGAAAGAATGGATACCCAACTTTTGTATCAACATGAATGGGACTGGAGGAGATTATGCTGAGTGAAATACGTCAAGCAGAGAAAGTGAATTATCATATGGTTTCACTTACTTGTGGAACATAAGGAATAAAATGGAGGACATTAGGAGAAGGAAAGGAAAAGTGAATTGGAGTAAATCGGAGGGGGAGATGAAAAATGAGAGACTGTGAATTCTGAGAAACAAACTGAGGTTATGGAAGGGATGAGGGAGGGGGATGGGTGAGCCTGGTTGTGGGTCTTAAGGAGGGCATGTATTGCATGGAGCACTGGGTATGGTGCATAAACAATGAATCTTGAAACATTGAAAAATAAAATAAAATTAAGAGACTAAAAAAGTTTTTAAATAAACAAATTTATCAACATAAAAAGAAGACACCACAGATATGGTTTTTCATAAATTCCACTCTGTTATTCTTCCTTTTGGAGCCCAAATGCTCAGAGGTGATTCAAACTGAATAATCCCAGAAGACTCAAGCTCTAAAGCATAGTAAGTGCCAGAAGCAAGGAATTAGCATATGGGTGGAGTGACTTTATGTATAAGAAGTAAAATAAATGTAATTAATTTTAAAGGGAAACAAAGGAAAAAATAAGAAGAAGATTCCACATTTACCTGAAAAAAATAAATATAAAAATAACAAAATGGAAAAGAAGGAAACAAATTAAATGATCATAGTTAATTGTAACAGTCAATGAAATGAATCCAAAATTAACAAAATGTAAGCCTGATAGCTATAACTCATAGAGGTCCTAGGTTTATTTTCTCTATGGCTATTCAAAGATACCACCCCAGGCAGCCTAAGATATAATTTTTGTCAATTTCTTCTGCCCATGATGCATGAAAAATCAGTCTTAATGGATATTCTAGAGCAAGTCTTCTCTCACTAAACTTTATGGTGATTTAGGAATGGATAGATGCATATTCACATATATATATATATTTGTGTGTGCACATGCACATGTATGCACAATGCATTCTGGGAAATCCCACATGGCAAATCTGCAATACTTCTTCAAACAGGATAGTACCAATATCAATGAAAGGGAGTAATGGAAAATTCCAGTCTCATAAATAATCCCAAACAAATGCAATTTCCTGAAAGACATACATAAATCTTCAACAGTTTTCCTGATGACCAAAGCCTATGCCAAGCCTCAATACTGATCTAGCTTCATTATACTCTTGCACTTAATCTTAGACTGCCTCACATTTGGAAGCAAATTCCCACAAAGAAAAGGGTCATGGGAGCATAGAAAGTCCTCAGAAAATGCTTGCTGAAGTAAAATGAATTGTTGAGAGCCAGTGGACTGAAGAAATTAGTCTGGTTACTTTATTTTTTTTTACATTTTATTTATTTTTTGCTCTTTTTTTAATTTAAATTCAATTAGCCAAGGTATAATGCTCAGGGATTCATTAGTTGAATATATCACTCAGTGCTCATTACACTGAACAATGGACTCTATTTTCTAACTTCAGGTGTTATTCTCTTTATTTACCAAACATGGTTCCAAATGCTTTTAAATGATTACAAAATCAAATTCATGATTAAAATGCCAATATTTTCAATATTTTAATGCCAAATTATATTTAAAAGGTTATACTGCTCTAAATGCTTTGAAGGAGGAGCTCCTCCCAACATTTTGGGCACATACCTACAGACTTTCAGGAAACTTACAATGGTACATGTTCTAGACTATTTTAAGAAAAAAAAAAGATCAGCTACTTTACTTGTCAAAACACAAATTCTAGATCATCTAGTGAATCCTAGAATTTCAGTGCAAATGCAACCTCCTCCCCTTTCAAGTTAGGTTTATATAGCCAGGAAGTCTCCAAAATCAATACTGTCATCACAGGTTATTGATATTGTGGCCACAAGAGCCATTTAAGCATCTGAGACATAGCCTTCAGAAATGGCCCCAAGTAGAATTCAGTGAGCATCTAGAGGTCCCAGATGGTACTTCTCTGTTAGATCTGGACAGAAGAAGTTGCTGAATCTTCCTATTTAAGACAGAAATCCTGGGTGTATCTGTCAGCAGCATCTTTGTGAGACTATTGCTCTGGCACATGGGTCTTGAAATATCAACAAAATGTGGTAAAATAAGAAAGGAATCTGGGGGCATTCTCATCTGGTAAAGCTAGTGGTTCCATCTTCCTCATGCACTTTTTATAACAGAAATGTAAAACTCCTTTGAAGGCTGGGTTTCAACAGTTCAACCCAATTGGCCTCTGATTTCATTTCAGAAGAGTGGCTACCAGGAGGAAAGAGAGTTAAGAATCATATCCCGGAACCATCACCCTCAAATGCTCTATATAAACTACTAATCAGATTAACCTTGAGAACAAGAAGGAAAAGAAAAGAGAATGTGTTAAATTCCTATCAGGTACTCAACAGTATCCTAATATTATCTCAGCTAATTTCCACATGTCTGATATTATCCTCATTAACCCACAGGTGCAGAAACAGAGACACATACTTAAAAACTTGTCCAAGGTATTACAGGGAGTATGTTGGAGCTTGTGTATAGAAACAGTCTGTCTTGCTACAAAGTCAATGTTCTTCCTATTGCATCATACCATGAGTCAAGAACAGCTCCCTAAACACTTTTAGAGAAAAGAGGCATTTAATATGCTCTAGTCTCCTAGAGCAGCACCCAGGTATCAGCTCTAAGGTGAGTTCATTGAGAAACCCCACAATTGGGACTCCTAAGAGTCCCAGCACAGAGAAAGTGCTTGGCTGTTGACAGCCCCACTTAGGCGCTAAGGCAAGTCCTTAAGGAATTCCATTTGAATATGATAGGAAGCCAAAGCAGATGTACTTTAACTTAACTCACCCTTGAACAGGATAAGCCATGGAAACAAAATTCAACTGACATTCAGTGAAGAAAAAATAAAAGCTGGTACTTTCACAGGTATAATTACAGCTATTTTTAACATTCCCAAGTTATTGTTTCTGCCTCAAGACAATCCAATGGCCAATAATGCACGAGCTTCACCAAATGGGCCTAAAATTAAAGGGAGCCCAGTACAGTATAAATGTGGAATGAGAAGAGAGTGATGAGATAAGTAGAATAGGTCAGGAAGGAGGCCCAGACCCAAAGAAATGGTGTAGCTGAGACTGCACCCTAGCTTCAGGCTCCAGGGTTCTGCTTCACTGGACTAAACTGCCTTTCAGAACCCAGACAGGCAAAAATCTCTACAGGTGTCATCCAATAAATGCTTAGAGACCATCACTTTTTTTCCTTTCCAAAAAGTGGAGCTCTGGTAGGACTCTAATTGTTTCAGAGAATTGCAGCTAAAATGGTATGACATGGACCCATTTGCACCCTGACACTAACTCCTCTTTGTAATTACTACAGAGGGAAAACTGAAGGACTGACAAGTGAAGTAAATTATCTAAGGACACAGATACCATTACCAGCCTGACTTAGTTGCACAACTCCATACCTATACTAAAAACAACTAAATTGTACAATCTAAAATGTTGAATTTTATGGTATGTAAATTATCTCAATAAAATTGTCATTTTCAAATAAAAAGAATCATGACTTTTCATCCTTTTGACAGAGAAGTAGTATTTCTGCCTTTAAAGGCCTACTGTTCTGGGGGGGTGGGAGGGTAGGGATAGGGTGGATGGGTTATGGACATTGGGGAGGGTTTGTGCTTTGGTGAATGCTGTGAAAGATGTAAGCCTGATGATTCACAGACCTGTATCCCTGGGGCAAATAATAAAAAAATAAATTTTTAAAAAAAGAAATCAACAAAAGTAAAAAAAAATAAAGGCCTACTGTTGGCTCCTAACTTAATTTTATCTTGATTTTATGATTGAGTGCCTCCTCCATTCTCCACTAGTGAAGTCTGTGTTATTATTCCCACTTTTATAAAGTTAGAAAACTGAGGCTCAGAGGGTTAGAGAACTTCCCAAGGAACATAGTCAGGAAAAGATAGAGCTCAGATTGGAGCTCAAAATCATTCTCACGCTGTTCTTCTCTCTGTTAGCAAGTCAGAAGGAGAAGAGAGACCTGAACACACAGAACATACAAGAGTGCATAGTGGAGTTCCAAAGAAGCAAGCAATGGAACTGGCTTCAAAGTTCTAAGCTGGAGTTGCTATGCAAGTGGGACTTAAAAACCTGTCTTGGTGTGAAGTCTGGGCTCTGAAAATCTTCCTGACATTGCAGTCATCTCAGCAAAAATGAGCACAGCTCCAAAAGATGCCTACCATTGAAAATGACCACAGTATCCAGGGGACAACACAACTTTCTGTGTGGCCATTTTGTTGTAGGACTCCCTGGCTATGAGAGCAATGGGTATATCTCAGTGATGTAACCATTATTTTGTGAACAGACACCCATTCTAAGTATTTACCAAGTTCTAGGCACCGTGTAGATAATGGGGTGAATTATTTAAGATGGCTTCCCTGGAGGAACACTTAGATAGGAATCAACCCTCACCACCCCCAAGTATGAGTTATACATGTGGTTATAGATATGCCCAGCTTTCACATTGGACAGCATGGGTTTCTGTCTCAGTGCTGCCATTTACTAGCTGTGATTTTGGACAAATTTTTAAATTTCTCTGTGCCTTCATTACCTTATTGGTAAAATGAGAATGGCATTGATATTGACCTTACAGAATTACTATAAAGAATAAATAGATAAGGGGCACCTGGGTGGGTCAGTCAGTTAAGTATCTGCCTTCAGCTCAGGTCATGATCCCAGTATCCTAGAATCAAGTCCCACGTTGGGCTCCTTGCTTAGTGGGGACCCTGCTTCTCCCTCTGCCTGCCACTCCACCTGCTTGTGTCTGCTCGCTCTCTCTCTCTCTCTCTCTCTCTCTCTCTCTCTCTCTGTCAAATAAACAAATAAATTCTTTTTTAAAAACTTTAAAAAAGAATAAATAATTAAATATGTAAAGCCAGCATACCTAGAAGATAAAAAGCACTTAAGTAATGACAGCTGCTATCTTCAGCAGCAGCAGAAGCATCATCACCTGGTGGCAAAGTATAGAATAGCTGCCTCTCCACACCTAATACAGCTTTCTTATTATTTTTATTTCTGTACAATATTATATTTGATAGATTTTGTATATATAAATGACATTTTCCCAAGGGCCTAGGCCCAAAGCTGCCAGATAACCAATAGACAGCAAGATGTCAGAAAACAATCCCAAGAAGAAACTCATTCTAGATTCACCCTGAACAGTTCTTAAAACATCACTTTTGTGTATAGCCTATTAATGTATACTTTTGTAACTTAGAAAAGAGCCTTCATGGGGCCAAAGAATATTTCTTTTTTTTATTATGTTATGTTATTCACCATACAGTACATCATTAGTTTTTATCTTGTCTTCCTCGCTGACAGTACTCCTCATATCACTCTTTTGTATTTTTTGTGTTTGGGTGAGCCTGACACTCCTAAAACTGTGCATAGTTTTCCACACAATAGGTGTATGTGATAGATATACAGAGGTAAGCTAATATGATGGTTAAGAAAAAGGACCTTATAATAAGGTAGCTACAGGTTCAAACCCTGATTCCTCCACCTACAGGCTGTGTGACCTTGAAGAAGACTCATGATCCCTGAATGATTTCTCATGGTATAAAAAATCAAATCTCATAGAAATCTTGTAAAGATTAAATGAGATAAAATATGAAAAATATTCAGCACAATATCTAGCACATAGTAAATTCTCAATAAATGGTAGTTATTATTATTACAAAAGGATATGAATCGGGTAAGACTCATGGCCTATGTTCATTTTCAGTTGAATATGCATTTACTGCACACCTATCAAGTATCTTACACTTCACTACTTATTGAGGGTACTAAATAAAAGGAATGAACTACACAAGTACTCTAAAACATATTCTCTGATTTTCACAAGCGTATGACCCTGAAAAAAGTGTCCTACAACATGTCCTCATACTAGAAGCTGGACTAGCACCATCCTTTTTGCAATCACCTCAAAGATAAGAATGCGAAGAAGTAGGAAGATAAACACGGGCAGGGGTGGGGTTATATATGATTAGAAATGAATCAGTAATCCATCCCACAGAGGACAGCACCCACACATTTTTAGCTATATAAAGGCCACTATCTCAATCCACTGGTCACCCTGCAAGCTGCATCAGGCTTTATCCTACGTGTTCCTTTGGTGAACCAGGTGAGAGAAAATTCATCCAGCTACATTGATGGATATTTGGTTGATTATTGTCCACATTAGAAATTCAGGAGTAAGAGCTAAGGCAGAGTTAATACATATTTGGCCATTTCATTCTTGCTTCTTTTTCTTTTCTTTTTGTTTATTTGTTTCATTAGTTTCATTTATCCTGGGGTCTTTTTAGAATAAATTTCTTATTGTCAAGGTGACTAATGCAAGAAGTTCTCATTCTTTTAGGCTATTCCACACTCTATTCCTAGGCTTTTGCATGCCATTTTTTTCTGGGTTGGCCAGCTGAAATAGAGAGGAGGCCAGCACTAGTGTAGAGTCCCTTCCCTGTTCAGTGTCAGTGCCTTGGGCTCCAATATCGAGTCATCCACCCAGGAAAGGACTGCCTGCTTTGCTGAGCCTTTCTCCCTTATTACTGAAAAAGAATAAGATTGAAGTGTTTGGTTGAAGCTCAGGTTAGGGTAGTTCCTGAGCTCTGCTAAGGGCTATCTCGTGTTTCTGAATCACCAAGGTAATGGGTAGCTTGCTTATTGTTTACTTGCTGAAGGCCTTAATAATCCTGTTTAGCTTCTGGTGCCCAGAAGAGAAATAGGTATGATAGAAAGTCTGTAACTTTTGACTCAAAAGAACTAACCAGTGAAACTAACCAGAGACTGGGACAATGCATCTGGGTAGTTCTGGAATTTGTGGAAGCTCTAGGACAACACCCAGAACACCAAAGTACACAAAGTGTAGAGACGTTATGTAAGGAATATATTCATCCAGGACATGGAGATCTGAGCTCTAATCCTAGTTCAGTCAGCAACATGCAATGACTTGATCTTAGCTAAGTAACTCAAAATTAACAGTTTTCACTGTATTGAAAGATTCCCTAACCCATCCTTACTTGAAGTACTTTAGGTTTAAAAGAGACAAGAGATTTGAAAAATCATGATTATTATTAAAATCAGAATTGCTTATAAATTAAAAGAAAAGAACATGAATAATAGGGTATTTTGTTTCTTTTTTCTACAGGTTTACTTAAACTCGCAAAAAGATGACTGACCTCTTGAGAAGTGTTGTCACAGTCATTGATGTTTTCTACAAATACACCAAACAAGATGGGGAATGTGGCACACTGAGCAAGGATGAACTAAAGGAACTTCTGGAGAAAGAGTTTCGTCCAATTCTGAAGGTAAGAACCCATACACTAGGACTGAAGGCTGCTAGGGTCTTGTAAATTCTCTGTTATGTGATCAAAGATTAGCTAAAAAGTACACACTCTCAATGGTCTTTGGACAAACTATCAGTGCACTTTTTAGGGACATCAGAAAGTCTTCTGGAACATTACTTATTTTTAGAAAGATGAATGTTTTTCATTTTCCTGTGTACACCCACCATGTAGAACTTCAGACTTTTTCATGCCCCCAGGCTTCCCCTTCTAAAAAAAGAAAACAAAACCAAAAACAGAATATAAATGTGCTAAAAGATGAGTTAAAAGATCGCCCTATTGATGGGGAAGGAGACAAACCATAAGAGACTCCTAATCTCACAAAACAAACTGGGGGTTACTGGGGGGTGGGAGGGTAGGGATAGGGTGGATGGGTTATGGACATTGGGGAGGGTTTGTGCTTTGGTGAATGCTGTGAAAGATGTAAGCCTGATGATTCACAGACCTGTACCCCTTGGGCAAAGAATAAAAATAAAATTAAAAAATTAAATTAAATTAAATTAAAAAAAAAGAAGTTGTCTCTTAAAAAAAAAAGATCGCCCTATCAAATTTGGAAGAAAAAGTATAGAGAAGGAAATGTCTACAGGGAGAGCTGAGCAAGTAGCCAGGATGACTAAAAACTGCAAACAAAAAAGCATTTCTTCAATCTACTTTGGAAGAACTCAGCTATTATGTTTAAAATGATAGATTCTAACATAGAATATATTAGCATGTAATGTTTGAAATGTATGTAAAACCAAAATATACCAGATACCAAATTTGATGCTATACCTGAGCACTAGTCCCCTAGCTGAGGTCCTTGAATTGTATTCTGCTGGAGTTCCCAGTAGATTTTATTCTTTTCTATTACTTCTTCTCACCTGTTGGGTCCTATTAGGCTGCATTAGTTTAAAGTTATCCTTGACTGAATTTCAAACACCTAATAACTGTTAAATACCAACAGTTCCACAGCTCTACCTGAATATTTTACCTGCTTATGTGTGCTAGGCTGACTAGGTCTCCTTTGGTATATCACTCGTATACAGAACCCAGATGATCCAGACACAGTGGATGTTATCATGCACATGCTAGATCGAGATCATGACCGAAGACTGGACTTTACTGAGTTTCTTCTGATGGTATTCAAGCTGGCTATGGCCTGCAACAAGGTTCTCAGCAAAGAATACTGCAAAGCTTCAGGGTCGAAGAAGCATAGGCATGGTCATCGACACCAAAAGGAAGAAAGTGAAACAGAAGAGGAAGAAGAAGATACACCAGGACAGAAATCAGGTTACAGACACTCAAGTTGGAGTGAGGGAGAGGAGCATGGTTATGGTTCTGAGGGCTTAAGGGGAACTATGAAACATAGACATGGGTCAAACTCCAGGAGGCTGGGAAGGCAAGGTGGTTTATCTAGCTCAGGAAACCAAGAGCAATTTGAGAAAAGACGCCATGGGTCTGGCTCTGGTCACTCATGGAGTAGTGGAAAAGAAAGACATGGTTCCAGCTCTGGGGAGCTGGGAGAAAGAAGAAAAAAGATACATGTTAGCCCCTCTAGGGAATCTGAGAAGGAATATGAATATGAATCTGTATCAAAGAATAGGAGAAGGAAAGGTCATGGTGGTCTGTCACAAGGACTGGATGCTAGTGGACATGAATCAAATTCTACTCAGTCTAGAGGGAGTGGAGGACAAAAGCTTGGATCTAGCTCTAGAGGCTCAGAAGACGATGGAAGGCGAAGCTATGTATGTGGTTCCAGCAATTCATGTGAGTGTGGAAGGCCACAAAATGCTTCAACTTCTTGTCAGGAAGGTAGATTTGGAGGACAAGGAAATCAGTCTAGCTGTACCCAGTCAGGATATCAGTCGGGAAGTGGTGGAGGACTAGGTCATGGATGTATTTCAGGTCAGTACACTGGATCAGTTCGACATGAGCCTAGCTCCTGCAGCCAGTCTTCTAGTCAGAGAGAATATGGATCTAGAGCATGTGGTCAAACACAGAAAAGTGGAAGACAATGGAAAACAGGTTCAAGTCAGTCCTCTTGCTGTGAACAACATGGGTCTGGTACAAGTCAGTCTTCTAGTTATAGTCAACATGGATCTGGTTCTTGTGGACACTTTTCAAACTCTCATCAAAAAGCGTCTAGTTTAAATGAATTTTCTAAATGTGGACAACATGGGTGTGGCTCTGAGCAGTCCTCTGGCTTTGGACAACACAAGTCAGGCTCAGGTCAGTCCTCTAGCTTTGGCTATGGCTCTGGTTCATGTCAGTCCTCTAGCTTTGGACAACATGAGTCTGGCTCAGGTCAGTCCTCTAGCTTTGGCCAACATGGGTCAAGCTCAGGACAGTCCTCTGGCTGTGAACAATATGGATCCAGCTCCAGTCAGTCCTCTAGGTTTGGACAACAGGGATCTGGCTCAGGACAGTCCTCTGGTTTTGATCAGCATGGGTCTGGCTCAGGACAGTCCTCTGGTGTTGGACAACATGGGTCTGGCTCAGAGCAGTTCTCTAGTTCAGGACAGTCCTCTGGCTTTGGACAGCATGGATTTGGCTCAGGACAGTCCTTTGGTTATGGAAAACGTGGGTCTGGTGGACATCAGTCTAGCTCTGGAAAACATAGATATGGCTCAGGTCAATCCTCCAGCTTTGGATATGGATCTAACAAACACCAGTCCTCTACCTCTGGGACTGGCTCAGGTCATTCTTTGGAATTTGGACAACATGAGTCTAGATCAGGTCAGTCTACCTATGGCCAACATGGTTCCAGCTCAGGAAAATCCTCCAGTTTTGGCTCTGGGTCTTCCTCAGGCAAGTCCTCTAAATGTAGTCAACATGGATCTAACTCAAGCCAGTCTTCTAGTTATGAACCACATGAGTTTAGCTCAGGTCAGTCCTCTGGCTATGACAAACATGACTCTAGGATAGAAGGGAACGAAAGCTATGGGACTAGTTCAGGAAATGGGTCTCCACTATCTGGAAGGACAATATCAGATTCAGTTGAAAGTCAAACAAGGGATAAAGCTAAAGGGAGACAAGGAATTACTCATGGACAGTCAGGAGACACCAGTAGACATGCCCAGTCTGATCATGGACAAGCCACCAGGACAGAACCGAGTAGGGCTGCAAGAAGGGGATCAGGTGTCAGTGATACCAGCAGCACTGAAAGGCACTCAGGAGACAGAGAGACACATGCAGGATCCTCTCATAGTCACTCTAGGTCTCAGAATGGAGAATCAGGATCCACAGCCAAAGAGAGACAGGGATCTACCCATGAACAGTCAGGAGATTGCTGGGGACATACTGGGTCAGGGCAGGGTCAAACCACCAGGACAGAGTCCAGTAGGACGGCAAGAAGGGCTTCTAGTGGCAGTGAGTCCACCAACACTGAAAGGCATTCAGGAGTGCAACAGACACATGCAGGATCCTCTCATGGCCACTCTGGGACTCAACATGGAGAGTCAGGATCCACAGCAGAAGGGAGAAAGGGAACTACACATGGACAGTCAGGAGATGCCAGGGGCCATGCGCAATCAAGTCATGGTCAAGCAACCAGCACAGAATCCAGTAGGACTACTAGAAGGGGATCTAGTGGTGGTGAGTCCACTGACACTGAAAGGCATTCAGGAGTGCAGCAGACACATGCAGGATCCTCTCATGGCCACACTGGGTCTCAACATGGAGAGTCAGGATCCACAGCCAAAGGGAGACAGGGAACTACACATGGACAGTCAGGAGATGCCAGGGGCCATGCCCAATCTGGTCATGGTCAAGCGACCAGGACAGAATCCAGTAGGACTACAAGATGGGGATCTAGTGGCGGTGAGTCCAGTGACACTGAGAGGCATTCAGGAGTGCAACAGACACATGCAGGATCCTCTCATGGCCACTCTGGGTCTCAACATGGAGAGTCAGGATCCACAGCCAAAGGGAGAGAGGGAACTACACATGGACATTTAGGAGACGCCAGGGTGCATACTGGGTCTGGACATGGTCAAGCCAGCAGGACAAAGTCCAGTAGGACGGCACGAAGTGGATCTAGTGGCAGTGAGTCCACTGACACTGAAAGGCACTCAGGAGACACAAAGGCACATACAGGATCTTCTCATGGGCACACTGGATCTCAACATGGAGAGTCAGGATCCACAGCAAAAGGGAGACAGGGAACTACACATGGACAGTCAGGAGATGCCAGGGGCCATGCCCAATCTGGTCATGGTCAAGCGACCAGGACAGAATCCAGTAGGACTACAAGATGGGGATCTAGTGGCGGTGAGTCCAGTGACACTGAGAGGCATTCAGGAGAGCAACAGACACATGCAGGATCCTCTCATGGCCACTCTGGGTCTCAACATGGAGAGTCAGGATCCACAGCACAAGGGAAAAAGGGAACTACACGTGGACAGTCAGGAGATGCCAGGGGCCATGCCCAATCTGGTCATGGTCAAGCGACCAGGACAGAATCCAGTAGGACTACAAGATGGGGATCTAGTGGCGGTGAGTCCAGTGACACTGAGAGGCATTCAGGAGTGCAACAGACACATGCAGGATCCTCTCATGGCCACTCTGGGTCTCAACATGGAGAGTCAGGATCGACAGCCAAAGGGAGAGAGGGAACTACACATGGACATTTAGGAGACGCCAGGGGACATACTGGGGCTGGATATAGTCAAGCCAGCAGGACAGAGTCCGGTAGGACAGCACGAAGGGGATCTAGTGGCAATGAGTCCACCGACACTAAAAGGCACTCAGGAGACACAAAGACACATACAGGATCTTCTCATGGGCACACTGGATCTCAACATGGAGAATCAGGATCCACAGCCAAAGGGAGACAAGGAACGACACTTGGACAGTCAGGAGATGCCAGGGGCCATGCCCAATCTGGTCATGGTCAAGCGACCAGGACAGAATCCAGTAGGACTACAAGATGGGGATCTAGTGGCGGTGAGTCCAGTGACACTGAGAGGCATTCAGGAGTGCAACAGACACATGCAGGATCCTCTCATGGCCACTCTGGGTCTCAACATGGAGAGTCAGGATCGACAGCCAAAGGGAGAGAGGGAACTACACATGGACATTTAGGAGACGCCAGGGGACATACTGGGGCTGGATATAGTCAAGCCAGCAGGACAGAGTCCGGTAGGACAGCACGAAGGGGATCTAGTGGCAATGAGTCCACCGACACTAAAAGGCACTCAGGAGACACAAAGACACATACAGGATCTTCTCATGGGCACACTGGATCTCAACATGGAGAGTCAGGATCCACAGCCAAAGGGAGACAAGGAACGACACTTGGACAGTCAGGAGATGCCAGGGGCCATGCCCAATCTGGTCATGGTCAAGCGACCAGGACAGAATCCAGTAGGACTACAAGATGGGGATCTAGTGGCGGTGAGTCCAGTGACACTGAGAGGCATTCAGGAGTGCAACAGACACATGCAGGATCCTCTCATGGCCACTCTGGGTCTCAACATGGAGAGTCAGGATCCACAACCAAAGGGAGACAGGGAACTACACATGGACATTTAGGAGACGCCAGGGGGCGTACTGGGTCTGGATATGGTCAAGCCAGCAGGACAGAGTCCGGTAGGACGGCACGAAGCGGATCTAGTGGCAGTGAGTCCACTGACACTGAAAGGCACTCAGGAGACACAAAGGCACATACAGGATCTTCTCGTGGGCACACTGGATCTCAACATGGAGAGTCAGGATCCACAGCCAAAGGGAGACAAGGAACTACACGTGGACAGTCAGGAGATGCCAGGGGCCATGCCCAATCTAGTCATGGTCAAGCGACCAGGACAGAATCCAGTAGGACTACAAGAGGGGGATCTAGTGTCGGTGAGTCCAGTGACACTGAAAGGCATTCAGGAGTGCAGCAGACACATGCAGGATCCTCCCATGGCCACACTAGGTCTCAACATGGAGAGTCAGGATCCACAGCCAAAGCGAGACAGGGAACTACACGTGGACCGTCAGGAGATGCCAGGGACCATGTCCATTCTGGTCATGGTCAAGCGACCAGGACAGAATCCAGTAGGACTACAAGATGGGGATCTAGTGGAGGTGAGTCCAGTGACACTGAGAGGCATTCAGGAGTGCCACAGACACATGCAGGATCCTCTCATGGCCACTCTGGGTCTCAACATGGAGAGTCAGGATCCACAGCCAAAGGGAGAGAGGGAACTACACATGGACATTTAGGAGACGCCAGGGGACATACTGGGGCTGGATATAGTCAAGCCAGCAGGACAGAGTCCGGTAGGACAGCACGAAGGGGATCTAGTGGCAATGAGTCCACCAACACTAAAAGGCATTCAGGAGACACAAAGACACATACAGGATCTTCTCATGGGCACACTGGATCTCAACATGGAGAGTCAGGATCCACAGCCAAAGGGAGACAGGGAACTACACATGGACAGTCAGGAGATGCCAGGGGCCATGCCCAATCTGGTCATGGTCAAGCGACCAGGACAGAATCCAGTAGGACTACAAGATGGGGATCTAGTGGCGGTGAGTCCAGTGACACTGAGAGGCATTCAGGAGTGCAACAGACACATGCAGGATCCTCTCATGGCCACTCTGGGTCTCAACATGGAGAGACAGGATCTACAGCACAAGGGAGACAGGGAACTACACGTGGACAGTCAGGCGATGCCAGGGGCCATGCCCAATCTAGTCATGGTCAAGCGACCAGCACAGAACCCAGTAGGACTCCAAGATGGGGATCTAGTTGCAGTGAGTCCAGTGACACTGAGAGGCATTCAGGAGTGCAACAGACACATGCAGGATCCTCCCATGGCCACTCTGGGTCTCAACATGGAGAGTCAGGATCCACAGCCAAAGGGAGACAAGGAACTACACGTGGACAGTCAGGAGATGCCAGGGGCCATGCCCAATCTGGTCATGGTCAAGCGACCAGGACAGAATCCAGTAGGACTACAAGATGGGGATTTAGTGGCAGTGAGTCCAGTGACACTGAGAGGCATTCAGGAGTGCAACAGACACATGCAGGATCCTCTCATGGCCACTCTGGGTCTCAACATGGAGAGTCAGGATCCACAGCCAAAGGGAGAGAGGGAACTACACATGGACATTTAGGAGACGCCAGGGTGCATACTNCAAGCCAGCAGGACAGACTCTGGTAGGACAGCACGAAGGGGATCTAGTGGGAGTGAGTCCACCGACACTGAAAGGCACTCAGGAGACACAAAGACACATACAGGATCTTCTCTTGGGCACACTGGATCTCAACATGGAGAGTCAGGATCCACAGCCAAAGGGAGAGAGGGAACTACACATGGACATTTAGGAGACGCCAGGGTGCATACTGGGTCTGGACATGGTCAAGCCAGCAGGACAAAGTCCAGTAGGACGGCACGAAGTGGATCTAGTGGCAGTGAGTCCACTGACACTGAAAGGC
>LNAC01001586.1:74853-89724 GCA_002007465.1 Ailurus styani
AAGGGAGAAAGGGAACTACACATGGACAGTCAGGAGATGCCAGGGGCCATGCCCAATCAAGTCATGGTCAAGCGACAAGCACAGAATCCAGTAGGACTACTACAAGGGGATCTAGTGGCGATGAGTCCAGTAACACTGAAAGGCATTCAGGAGTGCAACAGACACAGGCAGGATCCTCTCATGGCCACACTGGGTCTCAACATGGAGAGTCAGGATCCACAGCCAAAGGGAGACAGGGAACTACACATGGACAGTCAGGAGATGCCAGGGGCCATGCCCAATCTGGTCATGGTCAAGCGACCAGGACAGAATCCAGTAGGACTACAAGATGGGGATCTAGTGGCGGTGAGTCCAGTGACACTGAGAGGCATTCAGGAGTGCAACAGACACATGCAGGATCCTCTCATGGCCACTCTGGGTCTCAACATGGAGAGTCAGGATCGACAGCCAAAGGGAGAGAGGGAACTACACATGGACATTTAGGAGACGCCAGGGGACATACTGGGGCTGGATATAGTCAAGCCAGCAGGACAGAGTCCGGTAGGACAGCACGAAGGGGATCTAGTGGCAATGAGTCCACCGACACTAAAAGGCACTCAGGAGACACAAAGACACATACAGGATCTTCTCATGGGCACACTGGATCTCAACATGGAGAATCAGGATCCACAGCCAAAGGGAGACAAGGAACGACACTTGGACAGTCAGGAGATGCCAGGGGCCATGCCCAATCTGGTCATGGTCAAGCGACCAGGACAGAATCCAGTAGGACTACAAGATGGGGATCTAGTGGCGGTGAGTCCAGTGACACTGAGAGGCATTCAGGAGTGCAACAGACACATGCAGGATCCTCTCATGGCCACTCTGGGTCTCAACATGGAGAGTCAGGATCGACAGCCAAAGGGAGAGAGGGAACTACACATGGACATTTAGGAGACGCCAGGGGACATACTGGGGCTGGATATAGTCAAGCCAGCAGGACAGAGTCCGGTAGGACAGCACGAAGGGGATCTAGTGGCAATGAGTCCACCGACACTAAAAGGCACTCAGGAGACACAAAGACACATACAGGATCTTCTCATGGGCACACTGGATCTCAACATGGAGAATCAGGATCCACAGCCAAAGGGAGACAAGGAACGACACTTGGACAGTCAGGAGATGCCAGGGGCCATGCCCAATCTGGTCATGGTCAAGCGACCAGGACAGAATCCAGTAGGACTACAAGATGGGGATCTAGTGGCGGTGAGTCCAGTGACACTGAGAGGCATTCAGGAGTGCAACAGACACATGCAGGATCCTCTCATGGCCACTCTGGGTCTCAACATGGAGAGTCAGGATCGACAGCCAAAGGGAGAGAGGGAACTACACATGGACATTTAGGAGACGCCAGGGGACATACTGGGGCTGGATATAGTCAAGCCAGCAGGACAGAGTCCGGTAGGACAGCACGAAGGGGATCTAGTGGCAATGAGTCCACCGACACTAAAAGGCACTCAGGAGACACAAAGACACATACAGGATCTTCTCATGGGCACACTGGATCTCAACATGGAGAATCAGGATCCACAGCCAAAGGGAGACAAGGAACGACACTTGGACAGTCAGGAGATGCCAGGGGCCATGCCCAATCTGGTCATGGTCAAGCGACCAGGACAGAATCCAGTAGGACTACAAGATGGGGATCTAGTGGCGGTGAGTCCAGTGACACTGAGAGGCATTCAGGAGTGCAACAGACACATGCAGGATCCTCTCATGGCCACTCTGGGTCTCAACATGGAGAGTCAGGATCCACAGCCAAAGGGAGACAGGGAACTACACATGGACAGTCAGGAGATGCCAGGGGCCATGCCCAATCTGGTCATGGTCAAGCGACCAGGACAGAATCCAGTAGAACTACAAGATGGGGATCTAGTGGCGGTGAGTCCAGTGACACTGAGAGGCATTCAGGAGTGCAACAGACACATGCAGGATCCTCTCATGGCCACTCTGGGTCTCAACATGGAGAGTCAGGATCGACAGCCAAAGGGAGAGAGGGAACTACACATGGACATTTAGGAGACGCCAGGGGACATACTGGGGCTGGATATAGTCAAGCCAGCAGGACAGAGTCCGGTAGGACAGCACGAAGGGGATCTAGTGGCAATGAGTCCACCGACACTAAAAGGCACTCAGGAGACACAAAGACACATACAGGATCTTCTCATGGGCACACTGGATCTCAACATGGAGAATCAGGATCCACAGCCAAAGGGAGACAGGGAACTACACATGGACATTTAGGAGATGCCAGGGGGCATACTGGCTCTGGATATGATCAAGCCAGCAGCACAGAGTCCGGTAGGACAGCACGAAGGGGATCTAGTGGCAGTGAGTCCACTGACACTGAAAGGCACTCAGGAGACACAAAGACACATACAGGATCTTCTCATGGGCACACTGGATCTCAACATGGAGAGTCAGGATCCACAGCCAAAAGGAGACAGGGAAATACACATAGACAGTCAGGAGATGCCAGGGGCCATGCCCAATCTGGTCATGGTCAAGCGACCAGCACAGAATCCAGTAGGACTACAAGATGGGGATCTAGTGGCGGTGAGTCCAGTGACACTGAGAGGCATTCAGGAGTGCAACAGACACATGCAGGACCCTCTCATGGCCACTCTGGGTCTCAACATGGAGAGTCAGGATCCACAGCCAAAGGGAGACAGGGAACTACACATGGACATTTAGGAGATGCCAGGGGGCATACTGGCTCTGGATATGATCAAGCCAGCAGCACAGAGTCCGGTAGGACAGCACGAAGGGGATCTAGTGGCAGTGAGTCCACTGACACTGAAAGGCACTCAGGAGACACAAAGACACATACAGGATCTTCTCATGGGCACACTGGATCTCAACATGGAGAGTCAGGATCCACAGCCAAAAGGAGACAGGGAAATACACATAGACAGTCAGGAGATGCCAGGGGCCATGCCCAATCTGGTCATGGTCAAGCGACCAGCACAGAATCCAGTAGGACTACAAGATGGGGATCTAGTGGCCGTGAGTCCAGTGACATGGAAAGGCATTCAGGAGTGCAACAGACACATGCAGGACCCTCTCATGGCCACTCTGGGTCTCAACATGGAGAGTCAGGATCCACAGCCAAAGGGAGACAGGGAACTACACATGGACAGTCAGGGGATGCCAGAGGCCATGCCCAATCTGGTCATGGTCAAGCGACCAGGACAGAATCCAGTAGGACTACAAGATGGGGGTCTAGTGGCGGTGAGTCCAGTGACACTGAGAGGCATTCAGGAGACACAAAGACACATACAGGATCTTCTCATGGGCACACTGGATCTCAATATGGAGAGTCAGGATCCTCAGCTAAAGGGAGAAAGGGAACTACACATGGACAGTCAGGAGATGCCAGGGGCCATTCCCAATCTAGTCTTGGTAAAGCGACCAGCACAGAATCCAGTAGGACAACAAGATGGGGATCTAGTGGCGGTGAGTCCAGTGATACTGGAAGGCATTCAGGAGTGCAACAGACACATGCAGGATCCTCTCATGGCCACTCTGGGTCTCAACATGGAGAGTCAGGATCCACAGCCAAAGGGAGACAGGGAACTACACATGGACAGTCAGGGGATGCCAGAGGCCATGCCCAATCTGGTCATGGTCAAGCGACCAGGACAGAATCCAGTAGGACTACAAGATGGGGGTCTAGTGGCGGTGAGTCCAGTGACACTGAGAGGCATTCAGGAGACACAAAGACACATACAGGATCTTCTCATGGGCACACTGGATCTCAATATGGAGAGTCAGGATCCTCAGCTAAAGGGAGAAAGGGAACTACACATGGACAGTCAGGAGATGCCAGGGGCCATTCCCAATCTAGTCTTGGTAAAGCGACCAGCACAGAATCCAGTAGGACAACAAGATGGGGATCTAGTGGCGGTGAGTCCAGTGATACTGGAAGGCATTCAGGAGTGCAACAGACACATGCAGGATCCTCTCATGGCCACTCTGGGTCTCAACATGGAGAGTCAGGATCCACAGCCAAAGGGAGACAGGGAACTACACATGGACAGTTAGGAGACGCCAGGGGGCTTACTGGGTCTGGGCATGGTCAAGCCAGCAAGACAGAGTCCGGTAGCACGGCACGAAGGGGATCTAGTGGCAGTGAGTCCAGTGACACTGAAAGGCACTTAGGAGACACAAAGACACATACCGGATCTTCTCATGGGCACACTGGATCTGAACTTGGAGAGTCAGGATCCTCAGCTAAAGGGAGAAAGGGAACTACACATGGACAGTCGGGAGATGCCAGTGGCCATGCCCAATCTAGTCTTGGTAAAGCGACCAGCACAGAATCCAGTAGGACTACAAGACGGAGATCTAGTGGCGGTGAGTCCAGTGACACTGAAAGGCATTCAGGAGTGCAACAGACACATGCAGGATCCTCTCATGGCTACTCTGGGTCTCAACTTGGAGATTCAGAATCCACAGCCAAAGGGAGAGAGGGATCTACTCATGAAAATTCAAGAGAAACCAGTAGACACACCCAATCACATCATGGTCAAGCCATTGGCACAGATTCCAGTAGGACTGAAAGAAGAGGATCAAATGTCAATGTGTCCAGTGACATTGAAAGACACTCAGCAGTCTCACAGACACACACAGGATCCCCCTATGGCTACTCTGGATCTCAGCATGGAGAGTCAACAGGGGACAAATCCACATACTCAGGCTCTGTTCAGGGGCATACCACACCTTCCCATGAGAAATTAGGAACTGGCACAGGAGAGAGACAGGGGTTCAGTCATACACAGTCACATGGTACTCATAGGCAATCCAAGGATAACGTAAGGAAACAGTCACATAGCAGTCATCACCAATCTATAGTAAGTCATTCTCAGTCACAGATTAGCGGAAGACAACGACATGGATCAGGTCAAGGTTGGAAACATGGCAGTTATGGGAATGCAGAATATGACTATGGGCAGTCTGGGTATGGACCTTCTGGAGGCAGCAGAATAAGCAGCCGCAATTCTAGCCCTTTGAGATCAGTGGATAGAGTTGCAAACAATCACATTGCTACACATGGACAATCAGTTTCTATGTTTGACCATAGAGGATCAAAATCAACTGAAATAATAGGAAGACAAAGCTCGAGTAATGGACAGTCAATTGATTCCCATAATCAGTCTGGATCCAATGTAACTAGAACGCAGGGATCTATTCACAGGCATTCAGCAGTAAGTCATGAACCATCAAGTGACACCCATGTTCAATCTGGAAGGCATAGGCAGTCAAGCAACCATTCTGTATACAGCCACGGACAGTCTATATCAGCTCACAGCTACTCAGAATCTAGTTTAACTCTAAGGCATGGATCCCATAGTGATAATAAAGAGCATTCGGAAGACTGGGGGAAACAGATTCATGAACCATCAGGGTCTAGACATGGACAGTCAGAATTCAATACTATAGGTATACATGGATCCAGCCTGGAGCATTTGGGAGATACATCTTCTCATGAGCAAGTAAGATCTAGCACAAGTTTAGTAAGACAGGGATCAAGTGATAACCAAAACCCTACAGGAACTGAAGAATATGGATATAGATATTCATCAAGCAGTACAATCATGTGGAGGGGGGAAAGACAAAAGCAAGGGCCTGAGTCAAATTTGTTAGGAAGCATCAGAATATATAGTCAGGATGTGGATGATCAGCAAGCAGGAAACAAGGATGACAGAGGTTGCCATAAAAGGGAGAGAACAGAATCAGGTTCCTTTTACTTAGATAGCAACACTCCATTCTATGAATATGTCCAGGAACAAAGGTGTTATTACTTTGAATAATCATTTGAAGCCAACAGAAAAGAAACTAATTCAAGATAAGAACTAAGCCAAGAGGAAATGAGAATACAACATGGAATTAAGATATTTACCATGATCCTTTCTTTTGTTAGTGGAGGCAAATATCTATTATTTTATTTAACTGTAGCACTGTACTCTATTCCTCTTGTTTGGTGCAGGTTTTTTTTTTGGAAGGCTCCATAATCACTAGCTCTTTGGATAGAAAACAGTGAATCAAAGTAATAAATAGCACTTGGAATTCTATTCAGAGCTATGTGACAACATGATTTGAGTGCTTTGGGATAAAATAAGCATTTTTTTAATGTCTGACACTTTTGGACTTTCCAGATTTTATTTTAATTGACCATTGACAAACCTATCCAGGGAGCTAAGAAACATGATTTTGGAGCCAAAATTTCTCTAATAATATTGCAACACATTCCATGTCCCGAGCAAAGAATGTTGCAGTAGCTGATGATTCAGAATATTTGTATCTTTTGTGTCACCACTGTAACTTTTTACTACTACTTTTGAATTTATTGTCATGACCTTCCATGTTGCATAAAAATTGTCAATAAACTTTCCAAGAAGGTATAGTTTCTCTCCTTTTTCATCTTCACAAACAAGCAAAGCTCCCTGCCATGGGATCAGATGCAAAATTCTTTTTTTTATTTTATTTAAAATAAATAAATTAACATACACCTTATCATTAGTTTCAGAGATAGAGTTCAGTTTTTCATCAGTTTCATATAACACCCAGTACTCATTACTTCAAGTGCCCCCCTTAATGCCCATCACTCAATTACCGCATCACCCTATATACCTCCCCTCCTGCAACCCTCAGTTTGTTTCCTGCAGTTAAGAGTCATTTATGGTTTGCCTCCCTCTCTGTTTTTATCTGATTTTATTTTTCTTTCCATTACCCTATGTTCCTCTGTTTTGTTTCTTAAATTCAAATATGAGTGAAATCATATGGTATTTGTCTTTCTCTGACTTATTTTGCTTAGCATAATTCCCTCTAATTTCATCCACATCTTTGCAAATGGCAAGATTTCATTCTTTTAGGTGGCTGAGTAATATTCCATTGTAGATATATACCACATCTTCTTCATTGATTCATCTGTCAATAGACATCTGGACTCTTTCCATACTTCGGTTATTGCGGACACTGCTGCTATAAACATTACATTTTCTTCCAACTTCACTTTTGAAATTCAAATTAGAGTGAAATTCATGAATGGGTGTTCGAGATCACAAGCCCCCACTGGAAGCAGAAGTTTTATGAAAAACTAAAACACGGGCTAAGTTTTCTGATTAGACTCAGAATATATTCAATTTACTTTTAAATATTTTAAGAAAGACTATACAAACATTGATCACTGTGCTATGTGATCAACAGAACACTAGTCATATTAGTTTATTAGAGAAAGAAAATAAAATAATTGTTATACTATAAATGTACACCCAAGAAAATAATGAATATATGATACTTAACCCTAATAGTAATCTATCCATCACCATTCATTCTCTGAATAAACACTAATTATCAAAGCACCATTAGGCATTGCTGCTACAAACATTGGGGTGTATGTTCCCCTTCGAATCACTATGTTGGTATGCTTTGGATAGATATGCAGTAGTACAATAGCATCCAATCTCCACAATAGCCAAAATGTGGAAAGAGCACAGATATCCATTGACAGATAAATCAATAAGGAAGAGGTATGTATATATAATGTAATATTACTCATCCACCTAAAAGAATGAAATCCTGCCACTTGCAATGGCATGGATAAAACTAGAGGGAATTAACCTAAGCAAAATAAGCCAGTCAAAGAAATACAAATACCATATGATTTCACTCATATATTGAATTTAAGAAACAAAACAGAGGAACACAGGGGAAAGGAAAGAAAAATAAAATCAAATAAAAACAGAGAGGGAGGCAAGCCATAAGAGACTCTTAACTGTGGGGAAAAAAAACTAAAGGTTGCAGGAGGGGAGATGGATGGGGGAGTGGGATAATTGGGCAATGGACATTAAGGAGGGCACTTGAAGTAATGAACACTGGGTGTTGTATTCAACCGATGAATCACCGGATTGTACCTCTGAAACTAACTTGTTCTTTGAATGACTAAACTGTCATCTAAATTGAACTCAATAGTGGGCATTAAAGAGGGTACATGAAATGATGAGCACTGGGCGTTATACTGAATTAAGGAATCATTCAACATTACATCAAAAACTAATGGCTAATTGAATTTAAAATAAATAAATATTGTGGATTTTGAGAAACAAACTAGGGTTATGGTGGGGAGAGGGGTGGAGGGATGGGTGAGCCTGGTGGTGGGTATTAAGGAGGGCACATATTGCATAGAGCACTGGGTGTGGTGCATAAACAATGAATTTTGGATCACTGAAAAAATAAAATAATAAAAAATAAAAATAGATTTGTGGAGAAACAAGATGGCGGAGCAGTAGGAGACAAATTATCATCAGGTCCCAGAAATTCATCCAGATAGTTATCAAACCATTCTGAATACCTATAAATTCAACAGGAGATTGAAGAGAAGAAGAGCAGCAATTCTAGGAACAGAAAATCGACCACTTTCTGGAAGGTAGGACGTGTGGAGAAGTGAATCTGAAGCGACGGGAAGATAGACCCAGGGGGGAGGGGCTGGCTCCTGGCAAGTGAGAGAGCAAAGGAGCACAAAATCAGAACTGTTAGAAGTCTGCTCCACTGAGGGATGTCGCCCCAAAGGCTAGGCGGGGGGTGAAGCCCTCCCAGGGACAGTGTAGTCTCAGGATCCACGGGGACACAAAAAGACCAGGGATGTCTGAGAGGGACAGAGCTCCCAGGTATCAGAGGAGTAGCCGACTAGAGAGACGGAGCCAAGCTGAGAAGGTGTCTCTCAGCTCATTGTTACCTTGGGCCATGATCCAAAGCACAGTCAGGCCACTCTTCTTTGAGCAGGGATCCCATGGGTGGCAGATCTGGAGAGACACACCCCCTTCCTCCTCTGGGAGGAGTGGCATGGAGGCGTGCTGCAGGAATCTGCTGGGTTTGGAGATTCTACGTGGAGCCATACAACGGAGATAGAAATGCTTGGTCACAGGCTGGGTGAGCTTGGAGTGCGGCCAGAGACCAGGGAGATGGGAGGGACTGACTGCTTTTCTCTGAGGATGCAGTGAGAAGTGAGGTCCCGAGCTCTCAGCTCCACCAGGAGGGAGACTGGGTGGACCAGTCCTCCAAAGCTATACAGAAAGCATTCAGGGAACAAAAGCTCCCAAGAGTGAAACCAAGCTGATTACTTAGCCTGGCCCCTGGCGAGGGCAGTGCAATTCGGCCTCAGGTAAAGACATTTGAGAATCACAGAAACAAGCCTCTTCCCCAGAAGATCACCAAGAACATCCAGTCAAGGTCAAGTTCAGCTATCACTGAGAATTGTGAAACTCCACGAGGGGCAGGGGAAAGCAAGCCATAGAATACATGGCTTTTCCCCCATGATCATTTAGTTTTTCAAACTTAAATTCTTTGAATTTTTTTCTTACTCTTTTCTTTTAAAATTTTTCCTCTTTCCTATTTTAACTTGTTTTAAATATTATATCTTATCAATACTATTTAATCTTTTTAAATTTTCATTCTTATAGTCATATTTTATCCCTTCATTATATTTAACCTTATTTTTTTGTATACATATAGGGTCTGTTCAATTCACCAGTCTAATAGATAGAGATAGAGAGAGATGGAGATAGAGATAGATAGAGAGAGACAGATATAGAGGCAGAGACAGAGATAGTTATAGAAACAGAAATAGATGATTAGATATAGATATAGATATAGATATAGATATAGATATAGATAGATATAGGGTTTTGTTTTGGGGGGGTTTTTTTGGATGCTTGTTTTTGTTTTTTTTGTTGTTGTTGCTGTTGTTGTTTGGTTTTTTCCCTCTTTCTTCTCCCCCCAGTTGCAGGTCTCTTCTGATTATGTTAGTGTATATTTTTCTGAGGTCATTGCTACCCTTTAGTATTTTGTTCTCTCAGCCATCTATTCTTATCTACATAAAATGACAAGTCGGAAAAAAAAATACACAAAAGAAAAGAACAAGAGGCAGTGATGATGGCCAGGGACCTAAACGATGCAGACATTAGTAATATGACAGAACTAGAGTTCAGAATGATGATTATCAAAGTACTAGCTAGGCTCGAAAAAAGCATGGAAGATAATAGAGAAGCCCTTTCTAGAGAAATAAAAATCCTTTCTGGAGAAATAAAAGAACTAAAATCTAACCAAGTTGAAGTAAAAAAAGCTATTAATGAGATGAAATAAAAAAGGGAGGCTCTTATTGCTATGATAAATGAGGCAGATGAGAGAATTCGTGATTTAGAAGACAAAATGACAGAGAATAAAGAAGCAGAGGAAAAGAGAGACAAGCAACTACTGGACCATGAGGGGAGAATTTGAGAGATAAGTGATACCATAGACGAAATAATATTAGAAAACTGGGATCCCAGAAGATAGGGCCAGAAAGAGAGGGGCAGAAGGTATATCGAAGCGAATTATAGTACAGAATTTCCCTAATTTGGCAAAGGGAAGCATCAAAATCCAGGATGCACAGAGAACTCCCCTCAAAATCAATAAAAATAAGTCCACACCCCATCATCTAATATTAAAAATTAAAAGTCTTAGTGACAAGGAGAAAATCCTGAAAGCAACTCGGGACAAGAGGTCTGTAATATACAATGGTAGAAATATTAGACTGACAGCAGACCTATCCACAGAGACCTGGCAGGCCAGAAAGAACTGGCATGATATAGTCAGAGCATTAAACGAGAAAAATATGCAGCCAAGAATACTATATCCAGCTAGGCTGTCATTGAAAATAGAAGGAGAGACAAAAATCTTCCAGGACAAACAAAAACTAAAGGAATTTGCAAACACAAAGTCAGCCCTACAGGAAATACTGAAAGGGGTCCTCTAAGCAAAGAGAGCCTAAAAGAAACAAAGACTAGAAAGAAAGAGAAAAAATATACAGTAAAAGTAATGGCTCTAAATTCATATCTCTGAATAGTTACCCTGAATGTAAATGGACTAAATGGCCAAATAAAAGACACAGGGTTTCAGAATGGATAAAAAAAAACAAGACCCATCGATATGCTGTCTACAAGAAAAGCATTTTACTCCCAAAGACATCTCCAGATTTAAAGTGAGGGGGTGGAAAACAATTTACCATGCCAATGGAAAACAAAAGAAAGCTAGAGTGTCAATCGTTATATCAGATAAATTAGATTTTAAGCCAAAAACTATAATAAGAGATGAGGAAGGACACTATATCATACTTAAAGGATCTGTCCAACAAGAAGATCTAACCATTGTAAATATCTATGCTCCTAACATGGAAGCAGCCAATTATACAAACAAATTAATTACAAAATCAAAGAAACACATCAACAATACTACAATAATAGTAGGGGACTTTAACACCCCCCCTTACTGAAATGGACAGATCATCGAAGCAAAAGATCAACAAGGAAATAAAGGCTTTAAATGACACGCACAGATATTTTCAGAACATTCCATCCCAAAACAACAGAATACACATTCTTCTCTACTGCACATGGAGCATTCTCCAGAATAGACCACATTGTGGATTGTGGGTGACAAATCAGGTCTCAACTGGGACGAAAAGATTGGGATTATTCCGTGCATATTTTCAGACCATAATGCTCTGAAACTAGAACTCAATCACAAGCAGAAAGTTGTAAAGAACTCAAATACATGGAGGCTAAAGAACATCCTACTAAAGAATGAATGGGTCAACCAGGAAATTAAAGAAGAATTTAAAAATTCATGGAAACAAATGAAAATGAAAACACAACTATTCAAAATCTTTGGGATACAGGAAAAGTATATAGCATTACAAGCCTTTCTCAAGAAATAAGAAAGGTCTCAAGTACACAACCTAACCCTACACCTAAAGGAGCTGGAGAAAGAACTGCAAAGAAAGCCTACACCCAGCAGGAGAAGAGAAATAATAAAGATCAAAGCAGAAGTCAATGAAATACAAACCAAAAGAACAGTGAAACAAATCAATGAAACTAGGAGCTGGTTCTTTGAAAGAATTAATAAGATTGATAAATCCCTGGCCAGACATATCCAAAAGAAAAGAGAAAGAACTCAAATTAATAAAATCATGAATGAAAGAGGAGAGCTCACAATCGACACAAAGACAAACAATTATAAGAACATATTATGGGCAAATCAACACCAGCAAATTTGACAATCTGAAAGAAATGGATGCATTCCTGGAGACATATAAAGACCAAAACTGAACCAGGAAGAAATTGAAAACCTGAAAAGACCCATAACCAGTAAGGATATTGAAGCACTCATCAAAAAACTCCCAACAAACAAGAGCCCAGGGCCAGGGGAATTCCCCAGCTTCCCAGGGGAATTCTACCAAACAATTAAAGAAGAACTAATACCTATTCTCCTGAAACTGTTCCAAAAAATAGAAATGGAAGGAAAACTTCCAAACTCATTTTATGAGGCCAGAATTACCTTGATCCCAAATCCAGGCAAAGGCCCCATCAAAAAGGAGAATTACAGACCAATATCTTTGATGAACACGGAGGCAAAGATCCTCAACAAAATAGTAGCCAATAGGATACAACAGCACATTAAAAGGATTATTCACCACGACCAAGTGGGATTCATTTCAGGGCTGCAAGGTTGGTTTAACATTTACAAATCAATCAATATGATGCAAGACATTAATAAAAGAAAGAACAAGAACCATATGATCCTCTCAATAGATACTGAAAAAGCATTTGACAAAGTACAGCACACTTTCTTGATCAAAACTCTTCACAGTATCGGCATACAGGGCACATACCTCAATGTCATCAAAGCCATCTATGAAAAACCCACAGCGAATATCATTCTCAATGGAGAAAAACTGAGAGCTTTTCCCCTAAAGTCAGGAACACGGCAAGGCTGTCCACTATCACCACTGCTATTCAACATAGTACTAGAAGTCCTAGCCTCAGCAATCAGACAACAAAAAGAAATAAAAGGCATCCAAATCGGCAAGGAAGAGGTCAAACTCTCACTCTTTGCAGATGATATGATACTTTATGTGGAAAACCCAAAGGACTCCACTCCAAAACTGCTAGAACTCACACAGGAATTCAGTCAAGTGTCAGGATATAAAATCAATGCACAGAAATCAGTTGCATTTCTATATACCAACAACAAAACAGAAGAAAGAGAAATTAAAGAGTCAATCCCATTTACAATTGCACCCAAAACCATAAGATACCTAGGAATAAACCTAACCAAAGAGGCAAAGAATCTGTATTCAGAAAACTATAAAGTACTCATGAAAGAAATTGAGGAAGACAAAAAGGAGTGGAATAACTTTCCATACTAGTGGACTGGAAGAACAAATACTGTGAAAATCTCTATGCTACCTAGAGAAATCTAAACATTTAATGCAATCCCCCATCAAAATACCAGCAATTTATTTCAAAGAAATGGAACAAATAATCCTAAAATTTATATGGAACCAGAAAAGACCCCGAATAGCCAAAGGAATTGGAAAAAAAAATAGCAAATTTGGCAGCATCACAATTCCAGATTTCAAGCTCTATTACAAAGCTGTCATCATCAAGACAGTATGGTACTGGCACAAAAACAGACACATAGACCAGTGGAACAGAATAGAGAACCCAAAAATGGACCCTCAACTCTATGGTCAACTAATCTTCGACAAAGCAGGAAAGAATGTCCAGTGGGAAAAAGACAGTCTCTTCAACAAATGGTGTTGGGAAAACTGGTCAGCCACATGCAGAAAAATGAAACTGGATCATTTCCTGACACCACACACAAAAATAGACTCAAAATGGATAAAAGACCTCAATGTGAGAAAGGAATCCATCAAAATCCTCGAGGAGAACACAGGCAGCAACCTCTTCGACCTCAACCGCAGCAACTTCTTCCTAGGAACCCCACCAAAGGCAAGGGAAGCAGGGGCAAAAATGAACTATTGGTATTTCATCAAGATTAAAAGCTTTTGCACAGCAAAGGAAACAGTCAACAAAACCAAAAGACAACTGACAGAATGGGAGAAGATATTTGCAAATGACATATCAGATAAAGGGCTAGTATCCAAAATCTATAAAGAGCTTCTCAAACTCAACACCCATAAAACAAATAACCCAGNTATCCAAATGGCCAACAGACACTTGAGAAAGTGCTCAGCATCTATCGGCATCAGGGAAATACAAATCAAAACCACAGTGAGATGCCACCTCACTCCAGTCAGAATGGCTAAAATCAACAAGTCNATAGAAAGGGGAACCCTCCTACACTGTTGGTGGGAGTGCAAGCTGGTGAAGCCACTCTGGAAAACAGTATGGAGATTCCTCAAAAAGTTGAAAATGGAGCTACCCTACGACCCAGCAATCGCACTACTGGGTATTTATCCTAAAGACACAAAGGTAGTGTTCCNTATCCTCAGGGGCACATGCGCCCGAATGTTTATAGCAGCAGTGTCCACAATAGCCAAACTATGAAACAACCTCGGTGTCCATCAACAGATGAATGGATAAGGAGGATATGGTATATATATACAATGGAATACTTTGCAGCTATCCAAAAAAACCAAAATCTTGCCTTTAGCAACGACGTGTATGGAACCAGAGGGTATTATGCTGAGCAAAATAAGTCAATCAGAGTAAGACAATTATCATATGATATCTCTGTTATGAGGAACCTGAGGGCCAGAGTGGAGGGTTGTGGGGGGTAGAGAAGGAAATATAATGAAACAAGATGGGATGGGGAATGAGACAAACCATAAGAGACTCCTAATCTCACAAAATAAACTGAGGGTTACTGGAGGGTGGAAGGGTGGGAAAGGGGTGGATGTGTTATGGACATTGGGGAGGGTTTGTGCTATGGTGAATGCTGTGAAAGGTGTAAGCCTGATGATTCACAGACCTGTACCCCTTGGGCAAA
>LNAC01001586.1:99525-129277 GCA_002007465.1 Ailurus styani
ATTTGTATTTCTCTGATGCCGAGTGATGTTGAGCACTTTCTCATGTGTCTGTTGGCCATTTGGATGTCTTCTTTGGAGAAATGTCTGTTCATGTCTTCTGCCCATTTCTTGACTGGGTTATTTGTTTTATGGGTGTTGAGTTTGAGAAGCTCTTTATAGATTTTGGATACTAGCCCTTTATCTGATATGTCATTTGCAAATATCTTCTCCCATTCTGTCAGTTGTCTTTTGGTTTTGTTGACTGTTTCCTTTGCTGTGCAAAAGCTTTTAATCTTGATGAAGTCCCAATAGTTCATTTTTGCCCTTGCTTCCCTTGCCTTTGGTGATGTTCCTAGGAAGAAGTTGCTGCAGTTGAGGTCGAAGAGGTTGCTGCCTGTGTTCTCCTCGAGGATTTTGATGGATTCCTTTCTCACATTGAGGTCTTTTATCCAGACAAATTGGATTTTAAACCAAAGACTGTAATAAAAGATGTAGAGGGACAATATATCACACTTAAAGGGTCTATCCAATAAGAAAATCTAACAATTGTAAATATCTATGCTCCCAACATGTAAGCAGCCAACTACATAAACCAACTACTAACCAAAATTTAAAAATCATAATGATGATAATACATTAATAATAGGGGACTTCAACACTCCATTCACAGCAATAGACATATCATCTAAGCAGAAGATCAACAAAGGAACAAGAGCTTTGAATGACACATTGCACTAGATGAACATCATAGATATATACAGAACATTGCATTCTAAAACGACAGAATATTCATTCTTCTCGAGTGCGTGCACATGGAACTTTCTCCAAAACAGATCACATTCAGGACCACAAATCAGACCTCAACTGACACCAAAAGAATGAGAATATTCCCTACATGTTTTCAGATCATAATGCATTGAAACTGGAGCTCAACAACAAGGAAAAATTTGGAAGGAACACAAACACTTGGAGGTTAAAAAGCATCCTGCCAAAGAATGACTGTGTTAACCAGAAAATTAAAAAGGAATTTAAGCAGTACATACAAACCAGTGTAAGTGAAAATACGTTGGTTCAGAACCTATGGGATACTGCAAAGGTGGTCCTTGAAGGGAAGTACATAGCTATCCAAGCCTCTCTCAAAAATTTAGAAAAATCCCAAAAGCATAAGCTAAACTTACACCCTAAGGAGCTGGATAAAGAATGGCAAATAATGCCCAAACCAAGCAGGAGAAGAGAAATAACAAAGGTTAGAGCAGAAATCAATGAAATAGAAATTAGAAAAGGAGTAGAACAGATCAACGAAACTAGAAGCTTTTTCTGTGAAAGAATTAATAAGATTGATGAACCTGTGTCCAGGCTTCCCAAAAGAAAAGATAAAGGACCTAAGTTAATAAAATCATGAATGAAAGGGGAGAAATCATGACCAATACCAAGGAAATAGAGATAATTATTAGAACGAATTACCAACAGCTATATGCCAACAAACTAGGCAATCTGAAAGAAATGAATTCACTCCTGGACACTTATAAACTACCAAGACTGAAAAAGGAAGAAATAGACAATCTTAACAGACAAATATCCAGCAGGGAAATTGAAATAGTAATCAAAAAAAACAAGAGTGCAGGGCCAGATGACTTCCCAGGGGAATTCTACCAAAGATTTCAAGAAATAATACCTATTCTACTGAAGCTGTTCCAAAAAATAGAAACAGAAAGAAAACTTCCAGATTCATTCTACAAGGCCAGCATTACCCTGATCCCAAAACCAGACAAAGACCCCCATCAAAAAGGAGAATTACAGACCAACATCCTTGATGAATATGGATACCAAAATACTCAAGAAGATCCTAGCCAAAAGGATCCAACAGTACATTAAAAGGAATATTAATCACGACCAGGTTAGGTTTATTCTTGGGATTCAAGGGTGTTCATTTGCAAATCAGTCAACATGATAGAGCACATTAACAAAAGAAGATACAAGAACCAAATGATCTTCTCAATTGATGTAGAAAAAGCATTTGACAAAATACAATATCTGTTCCTGATTAAAACTCTTCAAAATATAGGAATAGAAGGAGCCTACCTCAATATCAAAAAAGCTATCACAGTGAATATCATTCTCAATGAGGAAAAACTGAGAGCTTTTCCCAAAAGGTCAGAAACATGACAGGGATTCACACTCTCACCACTGTTGTTCAACTTAGTTCTAGAACTCCTAGCCTCAGCAATCAGACAAAGAAATGAAATGCATTCAAATTGGCAAAGAAGTCAAACTCAATCTCTTCCCAGATGACATGATACTTTATGTGGAAAATCCAAAAGACCACCCCTGAATTATTAGAACTCATAGAGCAATTCAGCAACATGGCAGGATACAAAATCAATGCACAGAAATCAGTGGCATTTCTTTACACTAACAATGTGACTGAAGAAAGAGAAATTAAGGAATAGATTCCATTTACAGTAGCACCAAAAACCATAAGATACTAAGAATAAACCGAAACAATGAGGTGAAGGATCTTTACTCTAGAAACTACAGAACACTCATGAGAGAAATTGAGGAAGACAAAAAGAGATGGAAAAACATTTAATGTTATGGATTGGAAGAATAAACATTTTTAAAATGTCTATGTTTCCCAGAGCAATCTATACTTTCAATGCAATCACTAGCAAAATACCATCAACATTTTTCACAGTGCTATGACAAACAATCCTAAAATTTATATGGAACTAGAAAAGACCCCGAATCGCCAGGAGAATGTTGAAAAAGAAAATCAAAGCTGGACGTCACAATGCCTGACTTCAAGCTATATTACAAATCCATAGTCATTAAGATAGCACAGTACTAGCACAAAAACAGACACATAGATCAGTAGAACAGAATAGAGAGCCCAGATATGGACCCTCAATTCTATGATCAACTAATATTCAAAAAAGCAGGAAAGAATATCCAATGGAAAAAATAGAATCCCTTCAATAAATGTGCTGGGAAAATTGGAGAGCCAAATTCAGAAGAAAGAAAGCAGACCATTCTCTTACACCATACACAAAGATAAATTCAAAATGGATGAAAAACGTCAATGTTAGACAGGAATTCATTAAAATCCTAGAGAACATAGGCAGTAACCTCTTCAACATTGACCACAGTGACTTCTTTCAAGACATGTTTCTAAAGGCAAGGGAAACAAGACAAAAATGAACTATTGGGACTTCATCAAGGTAAAAGCTTCTGCACAGCAAAGGAAATAGTCAACAAAACTAAGAGGCAATGCACAGAATGCTAGAAGATATTTGCAAATGACATTTCAGAGAAAGGGCTGGTATCCAAGATCTACAAAAACTTATCAAATGCAACACCCCCAAAAAACAAATAATCCAATTAGAAAGTGGGAAGAAGACATGAACAGACCCTTCTCCAAAGAAGACATACAAATGGCTAACAGACACCTGAAAAAATATTCAGCATCCCTGAGCATCAGGGAAATACAAATCAAAAGCACAATGAGATACTACATTACACCGGTTAGAATGGCAAAAACTAACAAGACAGAGAACAACAAATGTTGGAAAGGTTGTGGAGAAAGGGGACCAGCTTACACTGCTGGTGGTAATGCAAGCTGGTACAGCTACTCTGGAAAACAGTATGGATGTTACTTAAAAAGTTAAAAATAGAGCTACCCAATGACCCAGCAATTGTACTACTGGGTATTTACCCCAAAGATACAGATGTAGTGAAAAGAAAGGCCACAGGCACCCCAGTGTTCATAGCAGCAATATCCACAATAGCCAAACTGTGGAAGGAGCCAAGATACCCTTTAACAGATGAATGGATAAAGAAGATGAGGTCCATATATACAATGGAATATTTATTACTCAGCCATCAGAAAAGGATGAATACTCACCATTTACATCGACATGGATGAAGCTGGAAGGGATTATGCTAAGTGAAATAAGTCAAGTAGAGAAGGACAATTATCATATGGTTTCACTCATATGTGGAATATAAGGAATGCATGGAGGACCACAAGGCAAGGGAGGGAAAACTGAATGGGAAGAAATCAGAGAGGGAGACAAACCATGAGAGACTCTGTACCCTGGGAAACAAAGGATTACAGAACCGAGGGGGTGGAGGATGCGATAACAAGGTGATGGGTTTTAAGGAGGGCATGTATCATGATGAGCACTGGGTGTTATGTGCAAATAATGAATTGTTGAGCACTACATCAAAAACTAATGATTACATTAGTGTTACAGGTTGACTAATTGAACATAAAAAAGCCCAGATAACAACAAACAAAAACAAACAACAAAAAAGACATAAGGTGTCAGAATGGATAAAATAAAAAATAGGACCCATCTATATGCTGCTTACAAGAGACTTATTTCAGACATAAATACAGCTGCAGGTTAAAAATGGGGGTGATGGAGAATCATTTCTCATGCTAATTGACATCAAAGAAGCCAAAGTAACCGTACTTGTATCAGCCAAGCTAGATTTTAAACCAAAGACTGTAACTAGAGATGAAGAAGGGCACTATATCATAATAAAGGGGAGTATTCAAGAAAAAGATCTAACAACTGTGAATATTTATGCTCCCAACTAAGGAGCACCGAAATATATAAAACAATAACAAACACAAGGACATTCATTGATGATAATAATATGATAGTAGTAGAGGACTTTAGCACCCCACATACAGCAATGGACAGATCATCTAAGCAGAAAATCAGCAAGGAAACAATGACTTTGAATGACACACTTGACCAGATGTATTTAATAGATATATTCAGAACATTTCATCCTTATGCAGCAGAATACACTTTCTTTTTGAGTGCACATGGGACTCTCCAGAATAGATCACATACTGGTCACAGAATAGATCACAAATCAGGCCTCAACAAGTACAAAAAGATTGAGATTGGGAGGGAATTAAGATGGCAGAAGAGTAAGGTCCCTAAGTTGTCTGGTCCCTCAAATACAATTAGTTACCAAATCATTCTGAACACCTGCAAAATCAATCTGAGAAAGGAAATGCTGAAATTCTACAAATAGAAAAAGTGACCACTTTTGGAAAGTAGAAGATATGGAGACTTGAATCCTGAGTGATAAATTGGAGGATATGGCAAAGTGGAGGGAGCCTGATTAAGGAGGTTAACGCAAACTATTATAAGCAGTGGAGCACAAAATCAGAACTATTAGAGGTCTGCTACAGTGGGGTATGTCCCTGGCATAAAGGTGCTTAGGTGCTGAAGCAGGGTGGAATCCCAGGAGGGACAGCGTGGTCTCAGGATCTGAAGATTCACAAGAAGAACAGGGGTGACTGAGTCACAGAGTTCACAGTTATAGAAGTGAGGAAGCCAGCTGAAAACAGGGAGTCTAGGTGTCAGCTTTCTGCTCTGTGTTGCCATAAAATGAATGTGAATTTCTGCATGGTCATGCACCCACTTTCCTGGCAGATGTCCAGCAAAAAGCAGAAGTGTGGTGAATCCTCACCCTCCGTCCTCCAGGAGGAACAGTGTAGGTCTGTGTTGCAGAAGCCCATAAAATTTGGTGTTTTGAAACTCAGTTGCATACCTGAGATAAAAACACTCGGTCAGAGGGTTGGGTGAACACAGAGTTTGGACTGAAACTGGTGAGACAAGAGTGATGGACTGCTTTTCTGTGAGTGCTCACTGAAGGGTGGGCAGTGTGAAACTCCAGCTGTAGAGTTAGAGAGTGGGGCACCACCATTTTCATCCTTCTGATCAGTCCTGAAGACCTACAGGGAGAAAAGGGCACCACATAGTGGAATCCAGAGCCACTTACACTGACCCAGGCTCTTGGCAAGTGCAGCATATTTCCACTATGGCAATGGCACCTGAGAATCAGCACAACAGGCCCTCCACCAGAAGACCAGCAAAAAAAAAAAAACTGGATCACACCAAGTTTACTGATCATAGAGGACTGCAAAGATTCAGCTCTTGGGGAAAATAGTATATAGCATTCATGGGCTTTTTTTCTTTGTTAGTCTTTCAGTATTATTTTTTCAGTTATTTTCTTATTTTTTCGAATAAGTAATTTTTTTATTTTATTTTTTTTAAGATTTTATTTATTTATTTGACACACAGAGAGAGAGAGAGATTACAAGTAGGCAGAGAGGCGGGCAGAGAGAGAGGAGAAATGAGTAATTAATCTTTTAAATTTATTTTAATATGTACATTGTGTATATTTTTTTATTTTTTGTTTCCTTTCATTGCATTTTATTTTCTTTCTTTATTTTTTTATTGTGTTATGTTAGTCTAAGTGAAATAAGTCAAACAGTGAAAGTCAATTACCATATGGTTTCGCTTATTTGTGGAACATAAGGAATAGCATAGAGGGCATTTACTTTAATTTTATTTTTGTATATATATAAGTTTTTCTTTCTTTGGGATCTAGTTTTCCTTCTTTTTTTATTTTTATTATGCTATGTTAGTCACCATCAGTACATCATTAGTTTTTGATGTAATGTTCCATGATTCACTATGTATAACACCCAGTGCTCCATGCGATATGTGCCCTCCTTAATACCCATCACCAGCCTAACATATCCCTCCACCCACCTCCCCTCTGAAACCTTGTTTGTTTCCCAGAGTCCATAGGCTCTCATGGTGTGTCTTCTCCTCTGATTCTCCCCCTTCATTTTTCCCTTCCTTCTCCTGATATTCTCCATGCTATTCCTTATGTTCCACATATAAGTGAGACTATATAATAATTGTCTTTCTCTGCTTGACTTATTTCTTTTTTTAATATATTTGTTTTATTATTTTTTTATTTGCCCCAGGAGTACAGGTTCGTGAATCATCAGGCTTACACCTTTCACAGCATTCACCATAGCACAAACCCTCCTGAATGTCCATAACATATCCACCCTATCTCTACCCTCCCACTCCCCAGTAACCCTCAATTTGTTTTGTGAGATTAGGAGTCTTATGGTTTGTCTCCTTCCCCATCCCATCTTGTTTCACTATTTTTCCCTCCCTACCCCCCACGACCCCCTCCCCTGCCCCTCAAGTTCCTCATATCAGAGAGATCATATGATAATTGTCTTTCTCTGATTGACTTATTTCACTTAGCATAATCCTCTCCACTTCCATCCATGTTGATGCAAATGATGGGTATTCATCATTTCTGATGGCTGAGTAATATTCCCTTGTATATATGAACCACGTCTTCTTTATCCATTCATCTGTTGAAGGGCATCTCAGCTCCTTCCACAGTTTGGCTATTGTGAACATTGCTGCATGAACATTGGGGTGCATGTGGCCCTTCATTTCACTACATCCGTATATTTGTGTAAACACCCTGCAGTGCAATTCCTGGGTCATGGGGTAGCTATATTTTTAACTTTTTGATTAACCTCCATACTGTTTTCCAGAGTGGCAGTACCAGCTTGCATTCCCACCAACAATGTAAGACGGTTCCCCTTTCTCCACATCAGCCAATATTTGCTGTTTCCTGTCTATCAATTTTTACCATTCTAACTGGTGTAATGTGGTATCTTATTGTGCTTTGATTTGTATTTCCCTGATGCCCAGGGATGTTGAACATTTTTCATGTGTCTGTTCATTTAACATTGAACAATGTTGAACATTGTTTCATGTGCCATTTGTATGTTTTCTTTGGAGAAGTGTCTGTTCATGGCTTCAGGCCATTTTTCAACACCCAAAAAACAAATAACCTGTCATTTTATCTTGCTTCCTATTTGCATTTCTGTTTTGTTTTTTTCTGGCTTGTTTCATTTGTTTCTGTCTTTGCTGTTGTTTTTGTTTTCTTTTCTCTTTCATCCTTCTTTTCTTGACAAAAATGATAAAATGGAGAAATTCACCCCAAAACAAAGATTAGGAGGTATTACTCACTGCCAGGAATTTAATTAATACAGATATAAGTAACATGTCTGAAATATAATTTAAAATGATGATTATAAAGATACTAGTTGGGCTGGAAAAAAGTATATAAGGCTAGAAAATCCTTCACTGTAAAAATAAAAGAACTAATATCTAGTCAGGGCAAAATTAAAAAATCCATTACTGAGGTGCAGTCCAAAATTAAGGCTATAAAAATGAGGATGAATGAGCCAAAGAGAGAGTAAGTAACAGAAGATAAAATGATGGGGGTGGTAATCTAAAAAGAAGAGAGAAAGACAAATACTGGATCATGAAAGGAGACTTCGAAAAATCAGTTATTCCATATAACAAGCTGATATCTGGATAATAGGGGTCCCAGAAAATGAAGGGTGACAGAGAAGGGCAGAGGGTATATTTGAACAAATTATATCTGAGAACTTCCCTATTCTGGGGGAGGAAACAAGCATTCAAGTCCAACAGGCACAGAGAACACCCATCAAAATCAACAGAAACAGGTCAGCACCTCAGCATATTATAATGACATTTGCAAAGTACAGAGATAAAAAGAAAATCCTGAAATTAGCTTGGGACAAGAAGTCTTTAACCTACAAGAGTAGAAACATAAGACTGGCAGCAGAACTGTCGATACAAATCTGGCAGCCCAGAAAGGACTGGCATTTTATATTCAATGTACTAAGTGGGGGAAAATGCAAGAATACATTATCCAGCAAAGCCATAATACAGAATAGGAGAGATAAAGAGTTTGCAAGATAAACAAAAACTAAAGGAATTTGTGATAAACTGGCCCCACAAGAAATAGTAAAGGGACTCCCTTGAGTGAAGAGAGAGCACAAAAGTAGCAAAGGCCAGAAAGGAACAGATACAATCTACAAAAACATCAAATTTAAGGTGAAACAATGGCAGTAAATTCTTATCTTTCAATAATTACTCTGAATGTACATGGACTAAATATTTCAATCAAAAAACAGACAGTATCAGACTGGATAAAAGAACCAGACCCATCAACATGCTGTATACAAAACACTTATTTTATTTTTATTATTATTATTATTATTATTATTATTATTATTATTATTATTCCCAGGGGTACAGGTTTATGAATCATCCAGCTTACAACTCTTACAGCACTCACCATAGCACAAACCCTCCCCAATATCCATAACCCATCCACCCTATTCCTACCCTCCCACCCTCACAGTAACCCTCAGTTTGTTTCATGAGATTAGGAGTCTCTTATGGTTTGTCTCCTTCCCGATTCCATCGTGTTTCATTTTTTCCTTCCCTATTCCCCATGACCCTCCCTCCCTGCCCTTCAACTTCCTCATATAAGAGAGATCACACGATAATTGTCTTTCTCTGATTGACTTATTTCACTCAGCATAATACCCTCTAGTTCCATCCACGTCATTGCAAACGGTAAGATTTTGTTTCTTTTGATAGCTGCATAGTATTCCATTGTATATATATACCACATCTTCCTTATCGATTCATCTGTTGGTGGACATCTAGATTCTTTCCATACTTTGGCTATTGTGGACATTGCTGCTATAAACGTTCGGGTACATGTGCCCCTGAGATAACTACCTTTGTATCTTTAGGGTAAATACCCAGTAGTGCAACTGCTGGATTGTAGGGAAGCTCTATTTTCAACTTTTTGGGGAACCTCCATACTGTTTTCCAGAGTGGCTGCACCAGTTTGCATTCACACCAACACTGTAGGAGGGTTCCCCTTTCTCCACATCCTCGCCAACATCTGTCATTTCCTGACTTGTTGATTTTAGCCATTCTGACTGGTGTGAGGTGGTATCTCACTATGGTTTCAATTTGTATTTCCCTGATGCCGAGTGATGTTGAGCACTTTCTCATGTGTGTTGGCCATTTGGATGTCTTCTTTGGAGAAATGTCTGTTCATGTCTTCTGCCCATTTCCTGACTGGGTTATTTGTTCTATGGGTGTTCACTTTGAGAAGTTCTTTATATATTTTGGATACTAGCCCTTTATCTGATATGTCATTTGCAAAAATCTTCTCCCATTCTGTCCATTGTCTTTTTGTTTTGTTGACTGTTTCCTTTGCTGTGCAAAAGCTTTTAATCTTGATGAAGTCCCAATAGTTCATTTTTGCCCTTGCTTCCCTTGCCTTTGGTGATGTTCCTAGGAAGAAGTTGCTGAGGTTGAGGTCGAAGAGGTTGCTGCCTGTGTTCTCCTCAAGGATTTTGATGGATTCCTTTCTCACATTGAGGTCTTTTATCCATTTTGAGTCTATTTTTGTGTGTGGTGTAAGGAAATGATCCAGTTTCATTTTTCTGCATGTGGCTGTCCAGTTTTCCCAACACCATTTGTTGAAGAGACTGTCTTTTTCCCACTGGACATTCTTTCCTGGATTGTCAAAGATTTGTTGACCATAGAGTTGAGGGTCCATTTCTGGGCTCTCTATTCTGTTTCACTGATCTATGTATCTGTTTTTGTGCCAGTACCATACTGTCTTGGTGATGACAGCTTTGTAATAGAGCTTGAAGCCTTGAATTGTGATGCCACTAACTTTGGTTTTCTTTTTCAACATTCTTTTGGCTATTCAGGGTCTTTCCTGGTTCCAGATAAATTTTAGGATTATTTGTTCCATTTCTTTGAAATAAATTGCTGGTATTTTGATGGGGATTGCATTAAATGTGTAGATTTCTCTAGGTAGCATAGACATTTTCACAATATTTGTTCTTCCAATCCATGAGCATGGAAGGTTTTTCCATTTCTTTGAAGACACTTATTTTAGACAAAAAGCCACCTCCAGCCTGAAAGTGAGAGGATGAAGAACGATTTATCATGCAAATGGACATTAAGAGAATACTTGAATAGCCATAGCCATCCTTCTGTCAGACAAGTTAGATTTTAAACCAATGAATGTAATAAGAGATGAAAGGGGGAGGGTGAGCCTGGTAGTGGGTATTAAGGAGGGCACGTTTTGCATGGAGGACTGGGTGTGGTGCATAAGCAATGAATCTTGAATCACTGAAAAAATTAAATAAATCAAATTAGTTTAAAAAAAGCATGTGGACATGGTAAAACTCTCCCTATACATATATACATTTATATATTCATTTCTTTTCTTTTCCTTTATTTTTTTTATTTTTTTATTTTTTATTCTTTGGCCAGGGGTACAGGTCTGTGAATCATCAGGATTACATCTTTCACAGCATTCACCAAAGCACAAACCCTCCCCAATGTCCACTTCCTGATCCCATCTTGTTTCATTATTTTCCCTCCCTACCCCCACAGTTTGTTTTGTGAGATTAGGAGTCTCTTATGGTTTGTCTCCTTCCTGATCCCATCTTGTTTCATTATTTTCCCTCCCTACCCCCACGACCCCCCACCCTGACTCTCAAGTTCCTCATATCAGAGAAATAATATGATAATTGTCTTTCTCTGATTGACATATTTCGCTCAGCATAATACCCTCTAGTTCCATCCACGTCATTGCAAATGTCAAGATTTCATTTCTTTTGATAGCTACATAGTATTCCATTGTATATAGATACCCCATTTTCTTTATCCATTCATCTGTTGATGGACATTTAGGTTCTTTCCATACTTTGGCTATTGTGGACATTGCTGCTATAAACATTCGGGTGCATGTGCCCTGAGGATCACTATCTTTAGGGTAAATATCCAGTAGTGCGATTGCTGGGTCGTAGGATACCTCCATTTTCAACTTTTTGAGGAATCTCCATCCTGTTTTCCAGAGTGGCTGCACCAGCTTGCATTCCCACCAACACTGTAGGAGGGTTCCCCTTTCTCCGCAACCGAGAAGCTGTCTTGATGATGACAGCTTTGTGATTTTAGCCATTCTGACTGGTGTGAGGTAATATCTCACTGTGGTTTTGATTTGTATTTCTCTGATGCCGAGTGATGTTGAGCACTTTCTCATGTGTCCGTCGGCCATTTGGATGTGTTCTTTGTAGAAATGTCTGTTCATGTCTTCTGCCCATTTCCTGACTGGGTTATTTGTTTTATGGGTGTTGAGTTTGAGAAGCTGTCTTGATGATGACAGCTTTGTAATAGAGCTTGAAATCTGGAATTGTGATGCCGCCAACCTTGCTTTTTTTTTTTTTTAACATTCCTTTGACTATTCAGGGTCTTTTCTGGTTCCAGATAAATTTTAGGATTATTTGTTCCATTTCTTTGAAATAAATTGCTGGTATTTTGATGGGGATTGCATTAAAGAGAAGCTGTCTTGATGATGACAGCTTTGTAATAGAGCTTGAAATCTGGAATTGTGATGCCGCCAACCTTGCTTTTTTTTTTTTTTAACATTCCTTTGACTATTCATGAGTACTTTATAGTTTTCTGAATACAGATTCTTTGCCTCTTTGGTTAGGTTTATCCCTAGGTATCTTATGGTTTTGGGTACAATTGTAAATGAGATTGACTCTTTGTCACTGAGACTTGTAAGTTTTACTATTAGATGACTGGTTGTGGACCTATTTTTATTGATTTTGAGGGGGGGGTCTCTGTGCCTCCTGGATTTTGATGCTTGTTCCCTTTGCCAAATTAGGGAAATTTGTATTATAATTTGCTCCAATATACCTTCTGCTCCCCCCTCTTCCTCTTCTGGGATCCCAATTATTCTAATATTGTTTTGTCTTATGGTATCACTTATCTCTCGAATTCTCCCATCATGGTCCAGTAGTTGCTTGTCGCTCTTTTCCTCCGCTTCTTTATTCTCTGTCATTTTGTCTTCTGAATCACTAATTATGTCTTCTGCTTCATTTATCCTAGCAGTAAGAGCCTCCAGTTTTAATTGTACCTCATTAATAGCTTTTTTGATTTCAACTTGTTAGATTTTAGTTCTTTCATTTCTCCAGAAAGGATTTTTATTTCTCTAGAGAGGGCTTCTCTATTATCTTCCATGGTTTTTTTGAGCCCAGCCAGCACCTTAAGAATTGTCATTCTGAACTCTAGTTCTGTCATATTACTAATGTCCACATTGATTAGGTGCCTAGCTGTCATTACTGCCTCTTGTTCTTTTTTTGGTGTTGATTTTTTCTGCCTTGTCATTTTATGCAGATAAGAATAGATGAATGAGAGAACAAAATACTAAAGGGTAGCAATGACCCCAGAGAAATATACACTAACCTACTCAGAGGAGACTGGAACTGGGGAGAAAAGAAATAGGGAGAAAAACAAAACAAAACAAAAAACCAAAATCAAACAAAAATAAAACAAAAAAATAAATAAAATAAAATCCTATATCTATATCTATATTAAGTATTTCTGTTTCTATATCTATCTCTGTCTCTGATTCTATCTCTTTATCAATCTGTACTATATCTATTACACTGGTGAATTGAACACACCCTGTATGTATACAAAAATAAGCTTAAATACAATGAAGGGATAAAATATGACTATAACAATGAAAATTTAAAAAGATTAAAAAGTGTTGATAAGATATAATAGTTAAAAAAGTTAAAATAGGAAAATGGAAAAAAATTTAAAAGAGTAAGAAAAAAATAAAATTCAAAGAATTTAACTTTGAGCGACTAAAAAGTCATGGGTAAAAAGCCATTAATTCTCTGCGTTGCTTTCCCCTAGCTCCGGAGTTCCACAATTCTCAGTGATCTTGAATTTGGCTTTGGCTGGATTTTTTTGTTGTTCTTCTTCTTCTGTGGAAGGCCCTGTTGCTGTGATTCTCAAGTGTCTTTGCCCAAGGTGGAATCACACCACCCTCGCCAAGAGCCAGGCTAAGTAATCAGCTCAGGTTCACTCTCTTTGTTCCCTGAACGCTTTCCGTACTGTGTTGGAGGATGGGACTGAAAATGGCGGCCTCCCAGTCTCTGACCCTAAGGAGCTGATAGCTCAGGTGCCTCACTCCTCAGTGCGCCTCCAGAGAAATGCAGTCCTTCCCTCCCATCTCTCTGGTCTCTGGCTGTGCTCCGAGCTCATCTGGCCTGTGACCGAGCATCTCTATCTCTGGCACGTGCCCCCATTTAGAATCTCCAAACCTTGGAGATTCCTGCAGCCACTCTTGTGCTGCCCCTCCTGGAGGAGGAAAGAGGGGTCTCTCCAGATCTTCTGCCCATGGGGTCCCCGCTCACAGAGCAGTGGCCCAACTATGCTTTGGATCATGGCCCAAGGTAACACCAAGCTGGGAGACACCTTCTGAGCTTGACTCCATCTCTCCAGTCAGCTTCTCCTCTCTGATACCTTGGAGCTCTGTCGCTCTCAGACACCCCTGGTCTTTTTGTGTCCCCATGGGTCCTGAGACCACACTGTCCCCGTGAGGGCTTCACCCCCCGCTTGGCCTCTGGGGCGACAACCCTCAGTGTAGCAGACTTCTAACAGTTCCAATTTTGTGCTCTGCTGCTCTCTCACTTGCCAGGAGGTGCCCCACCCCCCTGGGTCTATCTTCCCGTCACTTCAGATTCACTTTTCTGTACATCCTACCTTCCGGAAAGTGGTCAATTTTCTGTTCCTAGATATGATGCTCTTCTTCTCTTCGACCTCCTGTAGAATTTGTAGGTGTTCAGAATAGTTTGATAGCTATCTGGGTGAATTTCTGGGACCTGATGATAATCGGTCTCCAACTCCTCTGCCATCTTGTCACTTCCCCACCTAGAGGGTAGGATCATCTTGATGTAAGTTTTACTTGTAGTAGTAAATTGACTCATTGTACTAGCAGGCTTGCATGTTTATGTAATATGTTGATATGTGAAAAATAAGGAGGAAAAACCATTGAGACTACTTAAAAAGCTGGGCTCTCATGTTAAATTTTCTTTTAACCTCAGTCTATACCTACATAAATCCATTTCAGTTTGGCTCTATTTCCAAAAGTACAGAATATGGTATAAAAAGCACTGGACTGCAGCTTTGTTCTGATTAAACAGTTGATACCCATTAGTTCTATGAGGTTGTGATTTACTTTCCCCAAATGAAAATGAAAGGGATTATCATGGGGTCCCTCACCTGGCAATATTTATGAGTAGACCTTAACAGGGTCTATGAAGTCCCTGAAATTATAGGAAAACATTTTGTGTAGGTTTATATGCATTTTTTTAATGCAGAGGCCATTTGGGAGACAGTGGCTTAAATGTTTATAGAGAAGACACTTCTCCAATGAAGACATACAAATGGCCAGCAGACACACGAAAATATGTTCATCATCATTAGCCATCAGGGAAATTCAAATCAAGACCACACTGACATACCACCTTACACCAGTAAGAATGGCAAAGATTAACAAGGCAGGAAAACACAAATATTGAAAGGATGTGGAGAAAGGGGAACCCTCTTACACTGTTGTTGGGAATCAAACTGGTGCAGTCACTTTAGAAAACAGTGTGGAGATTCCTCAAGAAATTAAAAATAGAGCTACCCTATGACTGTGCAATTGCACTACTGGTTATTTACCCCAAAGACACAGATGTAGTGAAAAGAACGGCCATATGTACCCCAATGTTCATAGTAGCAATCTCCACAATCACCAAACTGTGGAAAGAACTCAGATGCCCTTCAACAGATGAATGGATAAAGAAGATGTGGTCCATATATACAATGGAATATTACTCAGCCATCAGAAAGGATGAATACCCAACTTTTTTATCAACATGGATGGAATTGGAGGAGATTATGCTGAGTGAAATAAGTCAAGCAGAGAAATTCAATTCTTATATGGTTTCACTTACTTGTGGAATGCAAGGAATAACATGGAGGACATTAGAAGAAGGAAAGGAAAAATGAATTGGGGGAAATCAGAGGGGGACATGAACCATGAGAGTCAATGGACTCCGAGAAACAAACTGAGGGTTGTAGAGGGGAGGGAGGTGGGGTTATGGGTGAGCCTGGTGGTGGGTATTAAGAAGGGCACGTATTGCATGGAGCATTTTGTGTTGTACATAAACAATGAATCTTGGAACACTGCATCAAAAACTAATGATGTATTTTATGGTGACTAACATAACACAATAAAAAAAGAAATGAAGTCAAGAGAAAAATAAATAAATAGATGTTTATGGAGTGACAAAACAACAGGTTTAGAGCCATGGATCCTGATATTATTCATTGTCCTTTTCAGCTGTGAAATTCTGTTAAAGGTAATCATTGAGACTCTTTCATACTGTCCTTTTCTCTTTCCATTCATCAAACTCTTAAAACAAGCAGAGACAAAAACAGTTAACATTTCATCAACTATAAAATAAAGACTAACAATTCCTAATTCCCAAAGTTAATGATTATTAAATGGAATAATTTATGTAAAGCCCTTTTTCCAATGTCTGCACATTCTAAGTCAACAACAGGTGATTTTTTAAAAGAATTGTAATGGAATTTGTTAGTATAAAACAGTAACATTGATTTCCTAGATCAATAAATAAGCTAGGCCTGTGGGTTTTTAATTCCTTGGAAAACTGTGGTTAACTATATAATAGTTAATATTCAGGGCTCAAAAAGTTCTGAAAGGTGAGCTCTGAGATTAAGAAAACCAGTTGAAACCCAATGAAATGAGAATTTTGCTTTCTCTAGAACCTGGAAAAATCATTGGCATTCAATCAGTGTTAGTTTAGCCTGAAACTTGGCTACATATTCCAAAATGTCCTTGTTTTTCTTACCTAGAGGATCCAAGGCCTAGAAAGCTTACTCAAAACCTAACAACCAAGTATAGAGTTACGCTTTTTCAAGTGCTTGCTTAACTTTTCTATGGCAGTGTTACACAAAATGTGGTCTTGGGGTAAGTGTAGTAGTGTTCTTTCTAATACTAAGATATTATTTGTCTTTTTTTTCCTTCACAGATGTATAGTAGAGTTTTCCAGAAGGAGAGTGTAACAAAGAAAAATTGTTAAAAAGTAATTCTACATCTTTATCTTTGGGGTAAATACCCAGGAGTGCAATTGCAGGGTCATAGGGTAGCTCTATTTTTAATTTTTTGAGGACTCTCCACACTGTTTTCCAAAGTGGCTGCACCAACTTGCATTCCCACCAACAGTGAAAGAGGATTCCCCTTTGTCCACATCCTCTCCAACACTTGTTGTTTCCTGTCCTGTTGATTTTGGCCATTCTCTCTGGTGTAAGGTGGTATTTCAGTGTAGTTTTGATTTGAGTTTCCCTCATGGCTAGTGATTATGAACATTTTTTCATGTGTGTGTGGGCCAATTGTATGTGTTTGGAGAAGTGCCCATTGATGTCTTCTGCCCATTTTTTGACAAGAGTATCTGTTTTTTTGGGCATTGAGCTTGAGAAGTTCTTTGTAGATCTTGGATATCAGTCCTTTGTCTGTAGTGTAATTTGCGAATATCTTCTCCCATTCCGTGGATTGCCTCTTTGTTTTGTTGACTGTTTCCTTTGTTGTGCAGAAGCTTTTTATCTTGATGAAGTCCTGGAAATTCATTTTTGCTTTTGTTTTGTTTGCCTTTGGAGACGTGTCTTGAAAGAAGTTGCTGTGGCTGATGTCAAAGAGGTTACTGCCTATATTCTCCTCTAGCATTTTGATAGATTCCTTCCTCATGTTGAGGTCTTTCATTTTGAGTTTAACTTTGTGTATGGTGTGAGAGAATGGTCACGTTTTATTCTTCTATACATAGCTGTCCAATTTTCTCAACACCATTTATTGAAGAGACTGTCTTTTTTCCACTGGATATTTTTTCCTGCTTTGTCATAGATTATCTGACCATAGAGTTAAGCTAAAGACTATAGTCAGAGATACAGAAGGACACTACATCATTCTTAAAGGGTCTATCTACCAAGAAGATCTAACAATTGTAAATATTATGCCCCCAACATGGGAGAAGCCAACTACATAAGCCAGGGGTTAAACAAAATAGTAATATTGATATGAACACATTAATTGAAGGAGATCTTAACACACCACTCTCAGCAATAGACAGATCATCTAAACAGAAAATCAACAAAGAAACAAGAGCTTTGATGACACAAAAAGATGGAAAAGCATTCCATGCTCGTGGATCGGATTGGAAGAATAAACGTTGTTAAAATGTTTATGCTGCCCAGAGCAATCTATACTTTCAATGCCATCCCGATCAAAATTCCACTGGCATTTTTCAAAGTGCTGGAACAAAAAATCCTAAAATTTTTATGGAACCAGAAAAGTCCCTGAATTGCTAAGGAAATGTTGAAAAAGAAAAACAAAGCTGGGCGCATCACGTTGCCTGATTTCAAGCTTCACTACAAAGTTGTGATCACCAAGACAGCATGGTACTGGCACATAAACAGACACATAGGCCAATGGAACAGAGTAGAGAGTCCAGATATGGACCCTCAACTCTATGGGAGAGAGAGAATCTTAAGCATGATCCATGTGGAGCTCTGATTTCACAACCCTGAGATCATGACCTGAGCAGAAATGAAGTCAGTTTCTTAACCAAGTGAACCACCCAGGTGCTTCTAGATTTTCTAAATTTTGGTAATGTTAATTTGTTCTGTGCTGGGAGAAATGAAGTAATTAGTATACTTACACTTTTTCTCTCCCTCCCCTTTCTCATTTTTGATGGATATTATTTATCAGGAGTTTTTTAAAAAGTAGTTCTATTATTTTGTGCTTTCAAAATCCTCTCAGATTTTTGACCATTTTTTCTCTATCATTGAGTTCTTTATTGTAATGCATGTCTGAGTTGCCTATATTTCATCTTTAATATATGTGCTGCTGAAGCAAGCATGCCTATATTTCACCTTTAAGAAGTATTTTCATGGATGCTACTTCTGGGAAAATATTGGTAGTCCTAAAATACAGTAGTTAAATTTAAAACTTCATCAGCAAAATTTAATTTAATTTTTTTTTTGAACTTATGGAACTTTCGCTCATTTTATTGAGCAACTGACATTGGCATTCTTGGATATATCAGGGTGATTATACATAACTGTCACATGGGGCGGAATACCACAAAGGCAACCCAGAAAGTGATAGTGGATCTTTTTGATCAGTTTTGGAATTATCAAAGTAGGTATTATTTAATTCTATTTTGCAGATTAGAATATGAGTTGAAGGAAATAAAGTAGCCTGTTTAATTCACAGGCAGAAGTTAATAAATGGAAAAACCTAGAACTGAATTTAGGCCTGGCCCCCCAGTTCATCTGACTCTCTGTGCTACACTCCACGCCCTTGAATCTTTTATTTTATTTTTAATTTTTTTACCTTTAAAAATTATTTTATTTTATTTATTTTTTTTTGACATCTTAATTTAATTTTATTTTTTTCATTGTTCCAAGATTCATTGTTTATGCACCATACCCAGTGCTCCATGCAATACATGCCCTCCTTAATACCCACCACCAGGCTCACCCAATCTCCCACCTCCCTCCCCTCCAAAACCCTCAGTTTGTTTTATGGAGTCCACGGTCTCTCATGCTTTATCTCCCCCTCCGATTTACCCCAATTTACTTTTCCTTTCCTTCTCCTAATGTCCTCCATGTTATTCCTTATGCTCCACAAATAAGTAAAGCCATATGATAATTAACTTTCTCTGCTTGACTTATTTCACTCAACCCAACATTTGTATCAACATGGATGGGACTGGTGGAGATTATGTTGAGTAATTTTTAATTTTCAAAGGCGCTTTTCTTCTGAGCAAATAACAAATTCCAAGAATGAGTAATAAGAATCATTAACAAGAATTACATATATTTAAATACTTGAAAAAAAGATGTTTTTAGCATGCAGAATGTCATACTGATGATTTTTTGCTTTGTCCTCTTAATACTCTTCCTCCAGAACATTATGAAGAAATTAATTACAATTTTTTAATCATATTTTCTATCCTATTTTAAATTATGTATAAATTTGGAGTATTTAATTAGAGGCCCAAATGTCTCCATTTTAATGTCATGCTTTTTTTTTTTTTAAAGATTTTATTTATTCATTTGACACAGAGAGAGAGATTACAAGCAGGCAGAGAGGCAGGCAGAGAGAGAGGAGAGAGGAGGAAGCAGGCTCCCTGCTGAGCAGAGAGCCCGATGTGGGCCTCGATCCCAGGACCCTGAGATCATGACCTGAGCCGAAGGCAGCGGCCCTAACCCACTGAGCCACCCAGGCGCCCTCGTGCTTTATTTTTAACAGAAATGTGTACAAAATGGAGAAATACCTTGATCAGTCATTAAAGGAGACATCTGTATAATCAATATTTCGAATGATCTCTTTGTTTGCAGAGGGCTGTACCGCCTTGGGCAATGCACCATGTTAAGGTATGGGTAATGGGTAATTTCTTTTGTTTAACTGGAGGAAGGGCTTACTTTAAGTGCAGCATGTGTTCTTAGAAAACTTTTAGGAAAGAATTCATGTAGAAGTTGAGGATTTTGCAAATTGATTTCCTTAAGAAGAGCCATATCTCTTCACTCATCTGAGTGAATGAAACCACCCTCAGGGGATGGAGACACTCAACAATGATGGGAACTTGGAGAAGCAAGATGGTGAAGTAGTAGGAGACTGATTATCATCAGGTCCCAGAAATTCACCCATGGTTATCAAACCATTCTGAACACCTACAAATTCTACAGGAGATTGAAGAGAAGAAGAGCAGAAATTCTAGGAACAAAAAATCAACCACTTTCTGGAAGGTAGGATGTGCGCAGAAGTGAATCTGAAGTGACAGAAAGATAGACCCAGGGGGGAGGGGCCGGCTCCCAGCAAGTGAGAGAACAGAGCACAAAATCGGAACTGTTAGAAGTCTGCTCCACTGATGGACATCGCCCCAGAGGCTAAGTGGGGGGTGAAGCCCTCGTGGGGACAGTGTGGTCTCAGGACCCATGGGGACACAAAAAGACCGGGGGTGTCTGAGAGCGACAGAGCTCCCAGGTTTCAGAGAGGAGAAGCTGACTGGAGAGACGGAGCCAAGCTTAGAAGGTGTCTCTCAGCTTGGTGTTACCTTGGGCCATGATCCAAAGCACAGTTGGGCCACTGCTCTGTGAGCGGGGACCCCACGGGTGGCAGATCCGGAGAAATCCCCTCCTTCTTCCTCCAGGAGGAGTGGCGGGGGAGTGCGCTACAGCAATCTGCTGGGTTTGGAGATTCTAAACAGGGACATGAGCCAGAGATACGAAAAATTGGTCACAGGCTGGATGAGCTCGGAGTGTAGCTGGAGACCAGGGAGAAGGGAGGGACTGACTGCTTTTCTCTGAGGGCGCACTGAGGAGTGAGTACCCTAACTCTTGGCTCCTCCGAGTCAGAGACTGGGAGGCTGCCATTTTCATTCCCGACCTCCAAAGCTGTATGGAAAGCGTTCAAGGAACAAAAGTTCCTGAAAGCGACCCTGAGCTTATAACTTAGCCTGGCCCCTGGCGAGGGAGGTGCAATTCAACCTTGGGCAAGGACACTTGAGAACCACAGCAATAGGTCCCTCCCCAGAAGATAAGCAAGAATATCCAACCAAAGTCAAGTTCACAGAATGCAGAGAATTGTGGAACTCCAGAGCTAGGGGAAAGCAATGCAGAGAATTAATGGCTTTTTACCCATGATTCTTTAGTCATTCAAAGTTAAATTCTTTGAATACTCCTTTTTTTCTTACTCTTTTCTTTTAAATTGTTTCCGTTTTCCTATTTCAACGTTTTTTAACTATTATATCTTATCAACACATTTAATCTTTTTTTAACTTTCATTGTTATAGTCATATTTTATCCCTTCATTGAATTTAACCTTTTTTTTGTATACAAATAGGGTCTGTTTAACTCAGCAGTCTAGATATAGATATAGATATAGATACAGATACAGATAGAGAGAGAGTCAGAGACAGAGATAGATATAGAAACAGAAATAGATAATATAGATATAGATATAGGGTTTTGTTTTGTTTTATTTTATTTTAGGTTTTGTTTTTGTTTATGAGATTTTGTTTTATCTTTTGTTTTGTATTTTGGATTTTTCCCTCTTTTTTCTCCCCCCAGATCAAGGTCTCTTCTGATTAGGTTAGTGTATATTTTTCTGAGGTCATTGCTACCCTTTAGTATTTTGTTCTATGAGCCATCTATTCTTATTTGCATAAAATGACAAGGAGGAAAAAATCAACACCAAAAAAAAGAACAAGAGGCAGTAAAGATGGCTAGGGACATAAACAATGCAGACATTAGTAATATGAAAGAACTAGAGTTCAGAATAATGATTATCAAGGTACTGACTGGGCTTGAAAAAAGCATGGGAGATAATAGAGAATCCCTCTCTAGAGAAATAAAACTCTTTCTGGAGAAATAAAAGAACTAAAATCTAACAAGCTGAAATCAAAAACACTATTAATGAGGTGCAATAAAAAATGGAGGCTCTTACTACTAGGATAAATGAGCAGATGAGAGAATTAGTGATTTAGAAGATGAAATGACAGAGAATAAAGAAGCAGAGGAAAAGAGAGACAAGCAACTACTGGACCATGATGGGAGAATTCGAGAGATAAGTGATACCATAAGAAAAAACAATATTAGAATAATTGGGATCCCAGAAGAGAGGAGCAGAAGGTATATTGGAGCAAATTATAGTACAGAATTTCCCTAATTTGGCGAAGGGAACAAGCATCAAAATCCAGGAGGCACAGAGAACCCCCCTCAAAATCAATAAAAATAGGTCCACACCCAGTCATCTAATAGTAAAACTTACAAGTCTCAGTGACAAAGAGAAAATCCTGAAAGCAACTTGGGACAAGAGGTCTGTAACATGCAATGGTAGAAATATTAGACTGACAGCAGACCTATCCACAGAGACCTGGCAGGCCAGAAAGAACTGGCATGATATATTCAGAGCAATAAATGAGAAAAATATGCAGCCAAGAATACTATATCCAGCTAGGCTGTCATTGAAAATAGCTGAGATAAAAAGCTTCCAGGACAAACAAAAATTAAGGAATTTGCAAAGACCAAGCCAGCCCTACAGGAAATATTGTAAGTGATCCTATAAGCAAAGACAGCCTATAAGAAATATAGACCAGAGAGGAAGAGACACAATATACAGTAACAGTCACCTTACAGGCAATACAATGGCTCTAAATTCATATCTCTCAATAGTTACCCTGAATGTGAATGGAATAAATGCTCCAACTAAAAGACATAGGGTATCAGAATGGATTAAAAAAACAAGACCCATTGATATGCTGTCTACAAGAAACGCATTTCACACCCAAAGACACCTCCAGATTTGAAGTGAGGGGGTAGAAAACAATTTACCATGCCAATGGACATCCAAAGAAAGCTGGAGTGGCAATCCTTATATCAGATAAATTAGTTTTAAATGTTAAAGAGTTGATCTACTAAAGAATGAATGGGTCAACCAGGAAATTAAAGAATTTAAAAATTCATGGAAACAAATGAAAATGAAAACACAACTGTTCAAAATCTTTGGGACACAGCAAAAGCAGTCCTGAGAGGAAAGGATATATCAATGCAAGCCTTTCTCAAGAAATAAGAAAGGTCTCAAGTGCACAACCTAACCCTGCACCTAAAGGAGCAGGAGAAAGAACAGCAAAGAAAGCATACACCCAAGAGGGGAAGAGAAATAATAAAGATCAGAGCAGAAATCAATCAAATAGAAACCAAAAGGACAGTGGAACAAATCAACGAAACTAGGAGCTGGTTCTTTGAAAGAATTAATAAGATTGATAAACCCCTGGCAAGACTTATCCAAAAGAAAAGAGAAAGGACTCAAATTAATAAAATCATGAATGAAAGAGGAGAGATCACAACCAACACCAAAGAAAGACAAACAATTATAAGAACATATTATGAGCAACTCTACACCAGCAAATTTGACAATCTGAAAGAAATGGATGCATTCCTGGAGACATATAAAGACCAAAACTGAACCAGGAAGAAATTGAAAACCTGAAAAGACCCATAACCAGTAAGGATATCGAAGCACTTATCAAAAAACTCCCAACAAATAAGAGCCCAGGGCCAGGGGAATTCCCCGCCTTCCCAGGGGAATCCTACCAAACATTTAAAGAATAATTAATACCTATTCTCCTGAAACTGCTCCAAAAATAGAAATGGAAAGAAAACTTCCAAACTCATTTTATGAGGCCAGCATTTCCTTGACCCCCACACCAGGCAAAGACCCCATCAAAAAGGAGAATTACAGACCAATATCCTTGATGAACATGGATGCAAAAATCCTCAACAAAATAGTAGCCAATAGGATCCAACAGCACATTAAAAGGATTATTCACCACGACCAAGTGGGATTTATTCCTGGGATGCAAGGTTGGTTTAACATTCACAAATCAATCAATATGATGCAAGACATTAATAAAAGAAAGAACAAGAACCATAGGATCCTCTCAATAGATGCTGCAAAAGCATTTGACAAAGTACAGCACACTTTCTTGATCAAAACTCTTCACATTATAGGCATAGAGGGTACAAACCTAAATGTCATCAAAGCCATCTACGAAAAACCCACAGCGAATATCATTCTCAATGGAGAAACCTGAGAGCTTTTCCCCTAAAGACAGGAACACGGCAGGGCTGTCCACTATCACCACTGCTATTCAACATAGTACTAGAAGTCCTAGCCTCAGCAATCAGACAACAAAAAGAAATAAAAGGCATCCAAATTGGCAAGGAAGAAGTCAAACTCTCACTCTTTGCAGATGATATGATACTTTATGTGGAAAACCCAAAGGACTCCACTCCAAAACTGCTAGCACTCATACAGGAATTCAGTCAAGTGTCAGGATATAAAATCAATGCACAGAAATCAGTTGCATTTCTATATACCAACAACAAAACAGAAGAAAGAGAAATTAAAGAGTCAATCCCATTTACAATTGCACCCAAAACCATAAGATACCTAGGAATAAACCTAACCAAAGAGGCAAAGAATCTGTATTCAGAAAACTATAAAGTACTCATGAAAGAAATTGAGGAAGACACAAAGAAGTGGAAAAACATTCCATGCTCATGGATGGGTAGAATAAATATTGTGAAAATGTCTATGCTACCTAGAGCAATCTACACATTTAATGCAATCCCCATCAAAATACCAGCAATTTATTTCAAAGAAATGGAACAAATAATCCTAAAATTTATATGGAACCAGAAAAGACCCCGAATAGCCAAAGGAATGTTGAAAAAAAAAAGCAAAGTTGGCGGCATCACAATTCCAGATTTCAAGCTCTATTACAAAGCTGTCATCATCAAGACAGTATGGTACTGGCACAAAAACAGACACATAGATCAGTGGAACAGAATAGAGAACCCAAAAATGGACCCTCAACTCTATGGTCAACTAATCTTCGACAAAGCAGGAAAGAATGTCCAGTGGGAAAAAGACAGTCTCTTCAACAAATGGTGTTGGGAAAACTGGTCAGCCACATGCAGAAAAATGAAACTGGATCATTTCCTTACACCACACACAAAAATAGACTCAAAATGGATAAAAGACCTCAATGTGAGAAAGGAATCCATCAAAATCCTCGAGGAGAACACAGGCAGCAACCTCTTCGACCTCAACCGCAGCAACTTCTTCCTAGGAACATCACCAAAGGCAAGGGAAGCAAGGGCAAAAATGAACTATTGGGACTTCATCAAGATTAAAAGCTTTTGCACAGCAAAGGAAACAGTCAACAAAACAAAAAGACAACTGACAGAATGGGAGAAGATATTTGCAAATGACATATCAGACAAAGGGCTAGTATCCAAAATCTATAAAGAGCTTCTCAAACTCAACACCCAAAAAACAAATAACCCAGTCAAGAAATGGGCAGAAGACATGAACAGACATTTCTCCAAAGAACACATCCAAATGGCCAACAGACACATGAGAAAGTGCTCAACATCGCTCGGCATCAGAGAAATACAAATCAAAACCACAGTGAGATGCCACCTCACTCCAGTCAGAATGGCTAAAATCAACAAGTCAGGAAATGACAGATGTTGGTGAGGATGCGGAGAAAGGAGAACCCTCCTACACTGTTGGTGGGAATGCAAGCTGGTGAATCCACTCTGGAAAACAGTATGGAGGTTCCTCAAAAATTTGAAAATAGAGCTATCCTGTGACCCAGCAATCGCACTTCTGGGTATTTACCCTAAAGATACTAAGGTAGTTATCCTCAGGGGCACATGCACCCGAACGTTGATAGCAGCAATTTCCACAATAGCCAAACTATGGAAAGAACCTAGATGTCCATCAACAGATGAATGGATAAGGAAGATGTGGTGTATATATATATACAATGGAATACTATGCAGCTATCAAAAGAAATGAAATCTTGCCATTTGCAAAGACGTGGATGGAACTAGAGGGTATTATGCTAACCAAAATAAGTCAATCAGAGAAAGACAATTATCATATGATCTCTCTGATATGAGGAAGTTGAGGGGCAGGGTTGGCGGTCGTAGGGGCTCAGGAGGGAAATGTAATGAAACAAGATGGGATCAGGAAGGAGACAAACCATAAGAGACTCTTAATCTCTTGAAAGAAACTGAGGGTTACTGGGGGGTGGGAGGGTAGGGATAGGGTGGATGGGTTATGGAATTTGGGGAGGATTTGTGCTTTGGTAAATGCTGTGAAATATGTAAGCCTGATGATTCACAGACCTGTACCCCTGGGGTAAATAATTTTAAAAAAATCATCCTACCCTCTATTAGACATAAGCATAAAAATTACTGTGCAAATCATTAGTATATACTGATGCATTCTTTCAACAAGTATAACAGAGTAATAGAAACTTTTTAAATTAATTTTAACTTTGAAATAATACATAAACATATTTTTCCTTTTTAAAATTAGAATATTTATACAAAAGCTGGACTCTCCTGGCCTTCATCTCAAATCAAACCCTTTCTTCCCCTCCCCAGGGAGAATCGCTAGGTAGTTGAGCTTGATTTTTCCCAGATACCTTAAAAGCATTTTTAAGCACATAAACAGGGACACAGATAAAATATTTAACATTTAGTGTGTATTTTACATAAAACATGTCACTGTGTACTTACTGTTTTGCGTTATACATTTTTCACTGAATAATGTTTGGAAATGTTGATTTATATAAATCTAGTTCATTCTGTTTAATTACAATATAGAATTCCATGATATGGATATACCAAATTTTATTTAACCATTCATCTATTGGTAGGCATTTAAGTTGTTTTGAGTTTTTCAATATTACAAACAATGCTGCAGTAAATATCTTGCCCTTGTCTTCTTGTACATGCATGTGTTTCCTTAGGGTGGAGTTCTAGAAATTGAATTACTGGCGCATAGGGTGTGTGCAATTCCATTATAAATTTAATAGGAAATGCCAAATTGACCTTTAAAGTAACTATCAATTTACACTCCTATTAGTGTTATACAGAAGTTCCCTTTTCCCAACACTGGGTCAAAATTTCATATTATCGGGCGCCTGGGTGGCTCAGTGGGTTAATGCCTCTGCTTTCGGCTCAGGTCATGATCTCAGGGTCCTGGGATCGAGGCCCGCATCGGGCTCCCTGCTCAGCGGGGAGCCTGCTTCCCCCCCTCTCTCTCTGCCTGCCTCTCTGCCTCCTTGTGATCTCTCTCCCTCTGTGAAATAAATAAATAAAATCTTTTAAAAAAAAATTCATATTATCAACTTTGGCAGTTTTAACAATCTTATAGGTAAATAATAGAATCTATCATTGTTATTTTTTAAGATTTTATTTATTTATTTATTTATTTGACAGAGAGAGAGAGAGAGAGAGAGATTACAAGTAGGCAGAGAGGCATGCAGAGAGATAGAGAGGAAGAAGCAGGCTCCCCGCTGAGCAGAGAGCCCGATGCGGGGCTCGATCCCAGGACCCTGAGATCATGACCTGAGCCAAAGGCAGAGATTTTAACCCACTGATCCACCCAGGTGCCCCATCATTGTTATTTCAATTTGTATTTAACTAAGTACCAGTGAGTGCAGTGAGTATCATTTTGAAATTTTATTGCCATGTTAGGTTTTCTTTTCTTTTTTCTTTTTCATTGCCATTACCATAAATTATTTGGTATAAATAAGGCAGTAAGTCATCCCATACATAGGAAGTACTGAACAATTACCATTCATAAAACTTGACCATAGATTAACACTTTTTTAGCTCCCTTTACCAACTTTTTCCACTACCCACTCCTAGTTCCCACTTATGGCAACCATGAATCTGTTGTCTGCATCTATGATCTTGGCTTTTTTTTTCTTTTTGGATTCCAATATAAGAGAAATAGCACAGTATTTGCCTTTCTCTATATGCCATATTTCAGTTGGCATAATGCCCTCAGTTCCCATCCATGTTGTTAAAATGGCAAGATTTCATTCTTTTTTGTTTCTTTCTCAAATTTTGATTTAAATTCCAGTTAGTCAACATACAGTGTGGTATAAGTTTCAGGTAGTTGATTCATCACTTAATACAACACCCAGTGCTCATTATGACAAGTGACCTCCTTAATACCCATCACCCATTTAACCCATCCCCCACCCACCTTCCTCCATCAACTCTCAGTTTCTTCTTATAGTTAAGAGTCTGTTTCATGGTTTGCCTCCCTTTTGGTCCATGTTCATCTGTTTTACTACTTAAGTTCCATATATGAATGAAATCATGGTGTTTTTCTTTCTCTGACTTATTTCATTTAGCATAATACTCTCTACTTCCATCCACGTTGTTGTAAATGGCAAGATTTCATTCTTTTTATGGCCAGGTAATATTTCATTGTATATATGAAACATCTCTTCTTTACATCAGCCAATGGACATTGGGCACTTTACGTAATTTGGTTATTGTCCATAATGCTGCTACAAACATCAGTAGGCATGTTTCATTTTGAATCAGTTTTGTATCCTTTGTCTTTTCTTTATTATTTTTCATTATGTTATGTTAGTCACCATACAGTCCATCATTTGTTTTTGATGTAGTGTTCCATGATTCATTGTTTGCGTGTAACACCCAGTGCTCCATGCAATACATGCCCTCCTTAATACCAGTCACCAGGCTAACCCATCCCCTCACACCACCTTCCCTCTGAAATCCTCAGTTTGTTTTCCAGTGTCCCTAGTCTCTCATGATTCATCTCTCTGATTTCCTACCCTTCATTTTTGCCTTCCTTCTCCTAATGTTCTCCATGCTATTCTTATGTTCCACATATAAATGAGACCATATAATAATTGTCTTTCTCTGCCTGGCTTATTTCACTTAGCATAATCTCCTCCAGTCCCAACCATGTTGATGGTGGGTATTCATCCTTTCTGATGTCTGAGTAATATTCCATTGTATATATGGACCACATCTTCTTTATCCATTCGTCTATTGAAGGGCACCTCAGCACTTTCCACAGTCTATTGTGGACATTGCTGCTATGAACATTGGGGTGCATATGGCCTTTCTTTTCACTACATCTGTATCCTTGGGGTAAATACACAATAGTGCAATTCATAGGTCATAGGGTAGCTCTATTTTTTGAGGAATTTCCACACTCTTTTCCAAAGTGCCTATACCAATGTGTACTCCCACCAACAGTGTAAGAGGGTTCCCCTTTCTCCACAATCTCTCCAACATTCATTTTTTCTTGTCTTGTTAATTTTTGCCATTCTAATTGGTGTAAGGTTGTATCTCAATGTGGTTTTGATTTTGATTTCCCTGATGGCTAATGATGTTGAACCTTTTTTCATGTGTCTGTTAGTCATTTGTATGTCTTCTTTGGAGAAGTATCTGTTCATATCTTCTGCCCATTTTTTGACTTGATCATTTGTTTTGGGGTTCTGAGTTTGAAAAGTTCTTTATAGATCTTGGATACCAGCCCTTTATCTGTAGTGTCATTTGCGAATATCTCCTCCCATTCCATGGGTTGCCTCTTTGTTTTGTTGATTGTTTCCTTTACTGTGCAGAAGCTTTTTATCTTGATGAAGTCCCAAAATTTCATTTTTGCTTTATATATATATATATATATATATATATATATATATATATATATATATATATATATATATATA
>LNAC01001586.1:129539-140625 GCA_002007465.1 Ailurus styani
TATATATATATATATATATATATATATATATATATATATATATATATATATATATATACACCCTACATCTTCTTTAGCCATTCATTTGTCTATGGACATCTGGGCTCTTTCCATATTGCTAGTACCTTGTTGAGAATTTTTACATTCATGTTCATCAGGGATATTGACCTGTAATTCTGCTTTTGAGTAGAGTTTTTTCTGGTTTTGGAATTATGGTAATGTTGGCCTCATAAAATGAGTTTGGAAATTTTCCTTCAATTTCTTTCTTTCTTTCTTTCTTTCTTTCTTTCTTTCTTTCTTTCCTTCCTTTCTTTCTTTCTTTCTTTCTTTCTTTCCTTTCTTTCTTTCTTTCTTTCTTTCTTTCTTTTCTTTCTTTCTTTCTTTCTTTTTTTGAAACTGTTTGACAAGAATAGGTATTAACTCTTCTTTAGATGTTAGGTAGAATTCCCCTGGTAAACCATCTGGCCCTGGACTTTTGTTTGTCGGGAGAGTTTTGATTACTGATTCAATTTCTTTGCTAGTTATCGGTCTATTCAAATTTCCTATATCTTCCTCTTTCAGTTTTGGAATTTGTATGTTTCTAGAAATTTATCCATTTCTTCCAGATTGCTCAATTTGCTTGTCTGTATTTTATAATATTCTCTAATAATTGCTTGTATTTCTGTAGTGTTGGTTGTGATTTCTCCTCTTTCATTTGTGATTTATTTATTTGGGTCCTATCTCTTTTCTTTATTTAGAGGTTTATCAGTTTTATTAATTCTTTCAAGGAACCAGCTCCTGGTTCATTGATCTATTGTACGTATTTGTTGGGGTTTTTTTTCTCTATCATTTGCTTCTGCTCTAGTCTTTATTATTTCCCTTCTGCTGCTGCCTTTAAGCTTCATTTATTGTTCTTTTCCGAGCTCCTTTAGGTGTAAGTTTGGGTTGTGCATTTGAGATTTTCCTTGCTTCCTGAGGTAGGCCTGTATTGCTATGTATTTCCCTCTTATGACCACTTTTGTTGCATCCCAAAAATTTCAGACCATTGTGTTTTAATTTTCATTTGTTTCCATGCATTTTTACATTTCTTCTTTAATTTGCTGGTTGACCTACTAGAGAAGCATGTTGTTTAACCTTCATGTATTTGTATTTCCAAATTTTTTCTTGTGGTTGGCTTCGCAGTCAGAAAATATGTATGGTGTGATCTCAATCATTTTGTACATGTCAAGGCCTCATTTGTGACCCAGTATGTGATCTATTCAGGAGAATGTCTCATGTGCACTTGAGAAGAATTTGTATTCTGCTGCCATAGGATGAAATGTTCTAAATATATCTGTTAAATCCACCTGATCAGTGTGCCATTCAAAGCCATTGTTCCCTTGTTGTTTTTCTGCTTAGATGTTTGGTCCATTGCTGTATGTGGGGTGTTAAAGTCCCCTACTATTATTGTATTATTATCAATGAATTCCCTTATGTTTGTTATTGTTTTATATATTTGGGTGCTCCTTAGTTGGGGGCAAAATACTTATAACTGTTAGATCTTCTTGTTGGATAGGCCCCTTTATTATGATATAGTGCTCTTTTTCATCTCTTGTTATAGTCTTTGGTTTAAAATCTAGTTTGTCTGATACAAGTGTGGCTACTCTGGATAGCTTTTCATGTCCATTAGCATGATAAATGCTTCTCCATGCCCTCACGTTCAATCTGTAGGTGACTTTAGGCCTAAAATAAGTCTCTTGTAGGCAACATATAGATGGATATTTTCTTCTATCCATTCTGACACTCTATGTCTTTTTATTGGATTAGTTAGTCCATTTACATTCAGAGTAATTATTGTTAGATATAAATTTAGTGCCACTTTATTACTTGTTTTGTCATTGTTTCTGGAGCTATTTCTCTGTTCCTTTCTAGTCTTTGTCACTTTTGGTCGTTCCTTCCCACTCAAAGAGTTCCATTTACTGTTCTTGCTTTCCTGAGGTAGGTCTGTATTGCTATATATTTCCCTTTACTCAAAGAGTCTCCTTTACTATTTCTTTCAGTGCTGGTTTAGTGGTAATGAACTGCTTTAGTTTTTGTTTGTCTGAGAAACTCATCTCTCCTTCTATTTTGAATGATAGTCTTGCTGGATAAAATACTCTTGGCTGCAGATTTTTCCTACTTCATACATTGACTATATCATGCCATCATCTGGTATGCCAAGTTTCTGCAGAGATCTTCAACTAGTCTATTGTCTATTTCATCCCCAAAAAAAATATTTTGCAAATTTTGCTACATTATGTCTTGGCGTTGGTCTGTTTTTGTTGATTTGGGTGTGAGTTCTCTGTGCTCCCTGGATTTTAATATCTATTTCCTTTACCAGATTAGGGAATTTTGCAGCTATATTTCTTCAAATAAATCTACTGCCCCCTTTTCTCATTCTGTTTCTTCTGGGACTCCTTTGATTAAAAATATTATTACATTTGATGGAGTCATTGAGTTCCCTAAGTGTGCTCTGATGATCCATAATTTTCTCTTTGTTCAGTTTCATCATTTTCCATAATTCTGTCTTCTATATCACTTATTCATTCCTCTGATTCTTCCATTCTTCTGGTTATTACTCAGTCAGTTTCAAATTTCAGTTATTGCGATTTTCATTTCTGCATTATTGTTTTTTAGCTCTTTGATCTCTACAGTAAGGTTCTCCCTGATATCTTCCATGTTCTTCTAAAGCCCAGAGAGTGTCCTTATGAGTATTGCTTTAAATTCTCCATCAGGTATATTACTTATATCTGTTTTGATTAGATCTCTCACCATGACTTTAACTTTTCTTTCTTTTGAGGTGAATTCCTCTACTTTGGCTTTTTTTCTAGGCCTTTGTCTTCTTCTGTGTGTTAGAAAAGCCTGTTGTGTTTCCTATTCCTGAAAGTAATGGCTTTATGAAGAAGAGGTCATACAGTGTCCAGAGCCTAGCACTTCAGGAAGTGTTTATGGTGTGTGCTGCATGTACTCTACTGCTGTGTTTTGGCTGCTCTGTCCCTCAGGTGAGTCATCTGCAGAGGTTCTCCTTGCCTGCAGTCGGCACTGTTTGGATCTTGGCCAGGATGTGGTGAGTTTTGACCAGCTGTGCACTCCTCTGTTTGTTAAATGAGACTTGATGCTACTTCTGCTAGAAATGAAGGCTTGCAGGACCCTATGGCCAGTAGATATGATGTGTGCAGAGCTTTCTGCTGATTTTCTGGGGAAGAGTCCTTCTCTGGTCCTCAGACACACTTGCCCAAGAAAAGCAGTACCAGCAGAACTCAAGGAGGCAGGACTCAGAGTAAGCAGGTTAGGTTGCCAGTGTTGGTGCTGTACTGAGTTGGTTCGTCTTGAGGAGTGGGGGAGGGAAATGACACCAGCCAACTACTTTGTCCTCCAAGAGGGGATGCAGTGCTTGTGGCTCTCGGGGAAGCACTCCCAGAAGGGTAATTTCCCCTCATGTGTTCCAGGGTATTTTTTAGACTGCTATTTTCACATTGTCTTTCTCGGGTTACCTGCGTGCCTGGAACTGCACAGTGCACATTGGGCTCTATCCCAGCCAAGCCTTCTAACTTTTAAAACTCCAAATTTTAGTTACCTGGATAGAAGGGACCTGCACTGGACCTCCTTCTGGGGGAGAGTCTTGCTGTACTGGACTGATGCAGGTTTGACTAAGAAGGACAGATGCGCCAGAGTGCAGGAGGATGGGATTTGTAGCAAAGCAGGCCAAACAGCCAGTGTCCAATATAACCACCCTCAGCAGATATCTGAGCCCATGCTAGGAGCCAGAGGAGGGAAATGATGCCTGCCTACACTTTTGTCCCCTCAGAGGCAACTCTGAGAACATCACCTCTCATGGATGTGCTCCAAGAAGACTGAATCGTATCTCTCTGTTCACCTTAGGCATTCCTCAGATCATGCCAACTCCCTATGGGTTGCTTGCCTGCCTTCTTTCCAGGAATAGGGAATGACCCTCAGGGCTATCCCAGTGAGGACTGCAGGCCTCTAAAATGCCAGTCTTGAGCCCTGCAGATTGCACACACTCATGAAAATCAGCCCCTCTCACTTTCCCAGCCAATGGCTTTAATGAAGTGTTCGCCTTGTGCATTCCCCTGTGTGCTCCTCTCTCTCTCCCTCTCTCTCTCTCTCTCTCTCTCTCTCTGTCACTGACTCTCTTGTTCTTTCCCTTGCTTTTCTCCATGACCAGGGCTTACTCCCCTCAGTAGCACTCATGATCCATTTCTCCCCCAAACCATGTCTCCACATTTCCTATCTTCCTCAGTGTGGCCTCTTTTCTCCCTCTGGTTGTGCAGCTTGTTCTGTCAGTCCTCAGGTCAATTTCTTAGACATTCAGAATAATTTGATAGTTATAGCTGTTTTTAAGGGACAAGGCAAGCCTAGCATCCTCATATTATACTGCTATCTTAGCTACCCTCATTCTTTTTTTATGACTCAATGATATCCCACTGTATATATCTACCACATTTTCTTTATTCATTAGTCCAGTGAACACTAGGTCATTTCCTTATTCTGACATTATGAATAACGCTGCAATGAACATGGGTCTGCATATCTTTTTAAGCTTGAGAAAATACCCAGAAGTGAAATTGCTAGATCATACAGTAGTTCTACTTTTAATTTTTTGAGAAACTGCCATACTATTTTCTGTAGTGGCTGCACTAATTTACATTCCCATGAACAGTGCACAAGCATTCTCTTTTCTCCACATCCTTGCCAATACTTGTTATTTCTTGTTTTGTTTTGTTTTTTTATAATACCCATTCTAACAGGTGCAAGGTGATATCTCATTGTCTGATGATTAATGACATAGAGCATCTTTTCATGTGTCTGTTGTCTATCTGTATGTCTTCTTGGGAAAATGGCTATTCAGATCTTCTGCCTATTTTTTAATTCATTGTTATTTTGCTATTGAGTTGTATGAGTTATTTACATATTTTGGCTATTAACCCCTTATCAAATATATTCTTTGCAAATATTCTCTTCCATTCATTTGGTTGCCTTTTCATTCTGTTGATGGTTTCTTTTGCTGTGCAGGTTTTAGTTTGACATAGTCCCACCTGTTTATTTTCATTTTTGCTGCTTTTGCTTTTGCTGTAAGATTCAAAACATCACTACCGAGACCTATGTTGACGAGCTTGCTGCCTAGGTTTCTTTCCACAAGTTTTATGGTTTCAGGTCTTATGTTCAAGTCTTTCATCCATTTGGATTTAATTTTTGTGTATGGTGTAAGTGATCCAGTTTCATTCTTTTGCATATGGGTGTCCAATTTTTCCAGTACCATTTATTTAATAGACTGTCCTTTCTCACAGATCATCTAAGCAGAAGATCAACAAGGAAACAATGGCTTTGAATAACACACTGGACCAGATGTACTTCATAGATATATTAAGAGTATTTCATCCTAAAGAAACAGAATACACATTTTTTTCAAGGACACAGGGAACATTCTCCAGAATAGAACATACACTGGGCCACAAATCAGGTCTCAACCAATACAAAAAGACTGAGATCATACCATGCATATTTTCAGACCACAATGCTATGAAATTCAAAGTCAACCAAAGAAGAAATTTTGAAGGACCACAAATACGTGGAGGTTAAAGAACATCCAACTAAAGAATGAATGGGTCAACCAGGAAATTAAAGAATAATTTTAAAAATACATGGAAGCAAATGAAAGTGAAAACAGTACTGTGGGGGAAGTTAAGATGGCAGAGGACAAAGTGGTCTTAAGTTCATCTGGTCCCTGGAATTCAGCTAGATAATCATCAAATTATGCTGGACACCTGCAAAATCCATTAGGGACCTGAGAAAAGAAATGCTGCAATTCTACAAATAGAAAAGTGACCACTTTTTGGAAGGTAGGAGGTGCAGAGACTTGAATCAATGACACTAAATTGGAGGATACTGTGAGAAGAGGGAGCCGGCTTAAAGAGGCTACCTACCACAAAGTATTATAAGCAGCAGAGCACAAAATTGGAACTTTTTGAAGTCAGCTACAGTGAGGGATGTCCCTGGATTAAAGGTGCTCAGGTGGCAGAGTGGGGTGAAATCCCAGGTGGGAGCATGGTCTAAAGATCACAAGAAATATGGGGGTGCCTGAGAGTAGCAGAGTTCCCAGGCATCAGAGCAGGGAAACCGGCTGAAAATAGTGAGTCTAAGCACCAGCTTTCTGCTCAGTGATGCCATAAACTGCAAACCACTACATGGCCCCTTAGTCAAACTCCAGGCAGGGGCCCAAGAAAAGGCAAAGCGTAGGGAGAACCCTCCCTCCCCCAGAAGGAATAGTGTGGGTCAGTGCTGCAGGAGTTCACAAAATTTGGCCAATTGAAACTCAGTTGCATGCCTGAAATAAAAACACTCAGTCACAGGCTGCGTGAACACAGAGTTCAGACAGAAACCAGGGAACAAAAGTGATTGACTGCTTTTCTCTGAGAGCCCACTGAAGGGTAGGGGGCATGAACTTTCAGCTCTGGGGTTAGAGAGTACAGTACTGCCATTTTCATCACCCCACACACACACACAACTGGTGTTGAAAGTCTTCAGGAAGCAAAACAGTGCCACATAGTGGAATGAAAGCTGCTAACACTGATCTCGGCACCTTATCAAGGGAGACACAATTCCATGAGGGGAAAGGCACCAGAGAATCAGTGCACATAGGACCCTCACCAAGAACACCAGCAGAAGTTTAGCACCAAGTTTATCCATCATAGGGAACTGCAAAACTTCAGCACCAAGTTTAGCATCAAGTTTACCCATCACAGAGAACAAAAAACTTCAGCACTTAGGGAAAACAGTATATAGCATTCACCATTTTTTTAATTATTATTCTTTGTTAGTTTTAATTTTTTTCACTATTTTATTTTTCAATTCTTTTTTTTAAGATTTTATATATTTATTTGAGAGAGAGAACATGAGAGGGGAGAAGGTCAGAGAGAGAAGCAGACTCCCCATGGATCTGGGAGCCCGATGCGGGACTTGATCCCAGGACCCCGTGACCATGACCCGAGCCGAAGGCAGTCACTCAGCCAACTGAGCCACCCAGTTGCCCCTTATTTTTCAATTCTTATTTTTAAGAATTAAATATTAGAATAAGAATATTTTTATTTTAATATATACTATATATATATACATATATATTATCTTTGGTTTCATTTAGCTATATTTTATTTTATTTTATTTCATTTTTATATATGTATGTTTTTCATTCTTTCCCATTTTGAGATCTAGTTTCTTGGAACAAGCCGACCAAAGGATCTAGTATTTTGTTTTGTTCTGTTTGTTTCTAGTTTCATTTTTTTCTTATTTTGTCTTGTATTTTTCTTCCAGTTTGTTTTGTTATTTATTTTTCTGTTGTTGGTTGTGGTCTCTTTCTTTTATTCTTTTCTGGACATAATGACCATGCAGAGAAATACACCACAAGAGAAAAAATAGGAGGTAGCACTCACTGCCAGGGATTTAATCAATATGCATATAAGTAGGGTGTCTGACCTAAAATTTAAAACAATGATTATACCCATTCGTATGTCTGCTTTGGAGAAGTGTCTGTTCAAGTCTTCTGCCCATTTTTAGACTTACTTGTCTTTTGGGTGTTGAGTTTAAGAAGTTCTTTATAGATCTTAGATACCAGCCTTTTATCTGTAATGTCACTTGCAAATATCTTCTCCTATTCTGTGGGCTGCCTCTTAGTTTGTTGACTATTTCCTTTGTTGTCCAGAAGCTTTTTATCTTGATGAAGTCCCAAAAGTTCATTTTCACTTTTGTTTCCCTTGTCTTTAGAGATGCGTTTTGAAAGAAGTTGTAGTGGATGATGTCAAAGAGGTTAGTGCCTATGCTGTCCTCTAGGATTTTGATGGATTCGTGTCTCACATTGAGGCCTTTCATCCATTTTGAGTTTATCTTTGTGTATGATGTAAGAGAATGGTCGAGTTTCATTCTTCTGTATATAGCTGTCCAATTTTCCAAGCACCATTTATTGAAGGGACTCTCTTTTTTCCATTGGATATTTTTTCTTGCCTTGCCAAAGATTAGTTGACCATAGAGTTGAGGGTCTGTATCTGGGCTCTCTATTCTGTTCCATTGATCTATGTGTCTGTTTTTGTGCCAGGACCATATTGTCTTGCCGATCACTGCTTTATTATACAGCTTGAAATCAGGCAACGTGATGCTTTCAGCTTTGTTTTTCTTTTTCAACATTTCCTTGGTGATTTGGGGTCTTCCATACAAATTTTAGGATTATTTGTTCCAGCACTTAGGAAGATGCCATTGGTATTTTGATCAGGATGGTTTTGAAAATATAGATTGCTCTGGGCAGCATAGATGGAACTGGAGGGTATTATGCTAAGCAAAATAAGTCAATCAGAGAAATACAATTATCATATGATCTCTCTGATATGAGGAACTTGAGGGGCAGGGCAGGGGGCTATGGGGGGTAGGGAGGGTAAAAATGAAACAAGATGGGATTGGGAAGGAGACAAACCATAAGAGACTCTTAATCTAATGAAACAAAATGAGGGTTACTAGGGAGTGGGAGGGTAGGGATAGGGTGGATGGGTCATGGACATTGGGGAGGGTTTGTGCTATGCTGAGTGCTGTGAAAGGTGTAAGCCTGATGATTCACAAACCTGTACCCCTGGGGCAAATAATAAAAACAAAACAAAACAAAAAGAAAGATGGATCCTACACAGAAAAAGATATAGACTGTCCTTTCCACACTGTATTTTCTTGGCTCCTTTGCCACAAGTCCCACTTGATCATGATGAATGATTCTTTTAATGTATTGTTGAATTCAGTTTGCTAATATTTCCTTGAGGATTTTTTCATATATGTTCTACAGGAATATTGGCCTGTAATTTTCCTTTCTAGTGGTATCATTGTCTGGTTTTGGTATCAAGGTAATGCTGGCCTCATAAAATGAGTTTGGAACTCTTCTATTTTTTGTAAGAGTTTGATAAAGACTGGTGTTAACTCTTCTTTGAATGTTTGGTAGTGAAGCTGTCTTCTCCTATCTTTTTGCTTGTTGGGAGATTTTTTATTATTAATTCAGTCCTCTTAATGGTAATCAGTCCATTCAGATTTTCTATTTCATCATTATTCAGTCTTAGTAGTGTGTATGTTTTTAAGAATTTATCCATTTCTTTTAGATTGTCCAATTTTTTGGCACATAATTATTCATATGATCTCTTGCATTTCTGTGTTATCAGATGTGACAACTCTTTTATATCTGATTTTATTTATTTGAGCCCTCTCTTTTTCTTAGTGAGCTTCACTAAAGGTTGTTAATTTTATTTTTTTCAAAGAATTAGTTCTTAGTTTCATTGATCTCTTCTACATCTTTTTAGTTTCTATTTTATTTATTTCTGCTATAATCTTTACTATGTTCTTCATTTAACAGCTTTAGGTTTCTTCTTCTTTTTCTAGTTCTTTGAGGTGTAAAGTTAGGTTGTTTATTTAAGATTTTTCTTATTTCTTGAGGTAGGCATTTATCACTATGAACTTCCCTCTTAGAACTGCTTTTGCTGCATCCCATAAATTTGGGTATATTTCCATTGTCATTTTTCTCAAGGTATTTTTATAATTTCTCTTTCGATTTCTTCTTTCATCTATTTATTGTTCAGTAGCATGTTATTTAATCTCCAAATATTTGTGAATTTTCAGTTTTCTCCATGTAATCAATTTCTAATTTCATACCATTGTGGTTGGAAAAGATGTTTGAAATTGTTTCAGTCCTCTTAAATTTATTAAGGTTTGTTTTGTGGCCTAACATATGATCTATCCTAGAAAATGTTCCATGTGCACTTGTGAAAAAATGTGTATTCTGCTGTTTTTGAATGGACTATTCTATAAATATGTTAGGTCCATCTGGTCTAATGTGTCATATAAAACTGATGTTTCCTTATTGATTTTGTGACTAGATGATCTACCCATTGATGTAAATGGAATATTAAAATACCCTACCATTATTGCTTTGATGTCTATTTCTCCCTTTAGGTTTGTTAATATTTGCTTACACATTTGAGTGCTCTTCTGTTGGGTACATAAATATTTACAAATGTTGTATTCTACTGCTGGATTGACCCCTTTATTATTACAAAGTGATGTTTTTTGTCTCTTATTATGATCTTTGTTTTAAAGTCTATTTTGTCTGGTGCAAACATAGCTACTCTAGCTTTCTTTTAGTTTCCATTCACATGGAATACCTTTTTCCATCCCTTCATTTTCAGTGTGTATGTGTTCTTACATCTAAAATGAGTCTTGTCCCTCAATATGAGACCGGAATCCATCAAAATCTTAGAGAAGAACATCAGCAATAACCTCTTTGACATCAGCCACAGCAACTTCTTTCAAGACACGTCTCCAAAGGCAAGGGAAAACAAAAGTGAAAAATGAACTTTTGGGACTTCATCAAGATAAAATCCTTCTGTACAGCAAAGAAACAGTCAACAAAACAAAAGGGCAGCCCATAGAATAGGAGAAGATATTTGCAAATAACATTACAGATAAAGGGCTAATATCCAAGATCTATAAAGAACTTCACAAACTCAACACTCAAAAAACTAATAACCCAAAGAAATGGGAAGAAGACATGAACAGATACTTCTCCAGAGAAGACATACAAAGGACTAACAGACACATGAAAAAATGCTCAAAATCACTAGCCACCAGGTAAATACAAATCAAAACCACAATGAGATGCCACCTTACACCAGTTAGAGTGGCAAAAATTAACAAAATAGGAAACAAGACATGTTGGCAAGGATGTGGAGAAAAGGTAACCTTCTTACACTGTTGGTGGGAGTGCAAGCTGGTACAGCCACTCTGGAAAACAGTATGGAGGTTCCTCAGGATATTAAGAATAGGGCTACTCTAGGACCCAGTAATTGCACTACTAGCTATTTACCCCAAAGATACAGATATAGTGAAAAGAAGGGGCACATGCACCCCAATGTTCATAGCAGCAATGTCCACAATAACCAAACTGTGGAAGGAGCTGAGTTGCCCTTCCATGGATGAATGGATAAAGATGATGTGGTACAAATATACAATAGAATATTATTCAGCCATTAAAAATGATGAATACCGGAGAGGC